>CACRXK020012961.1:0-14519 GCA_902702795.2 Paramuricea clavata
GTAAACAGTTTTGGTTTTCTTTCAAAATACAAAATTTTTCCTCTAAACACGAATTACATCGTTTTGATCCTCCCGTATACGAAATAGCGCGTTTCAAAATTTGCCAATTGATATTAAAATCTTTCTTGCTATCTTTCAATGTCCAAATATATTTCGAAAGTTCAGTTTTGTTTGAGTGCCCTTTATGCTCGAAAGTATAGTTATGGTTAACCAAACGCTCTTTAAATGTAGTTGATGTCATGCCAATATAATTCATGATCGTGTTAGGGTTGCTTGTTGTGACTGTTGCTATGTCCTTGCGTTTTTCGAACAACTGCAATTGGCAGTGCCCTTGCCCTGTGCCTTGTTCGTCCTAGCTATATGTGCATTGTGGTTAATGATTATAGAACTTATATATAACTTACTTTTACTGTATTTCTGTGAAAGATCTTATGAAGCTTGTGGTGCGGAGGAAAGTGCTTGTCGATAAGGTTAAGAAAATTACGCCCTATAGTAGTGCTGACATTCATGCTAAATGGTGGGTTGAACCAAATCATATTACGTTGCCTAATTCTGCGTGCTTGCTGTGGTGCGTGTTGAGTGTAGTTAAGATCACGATAAAAGTTGCTATGCATGGTGAAGTGCGTTTTGATATGCAGGTGCAGATTCCATAAATGTTTGCTCATCTGATGAAAGCATTGCGATGCGTTTGTTAACTGATGTAGGAAGCTGCCTTATAATGCTAGGTGGATGGTTAGAGTATACCTATTTATGTATAGCGGATCGTCATTGGGCCTATATTTTCCGTTGTTAAGATTGAAAGTTACATCTAAAAAGTTTACTATGCGTAAATTTGATTCGGCGGTGACTTTTAGGTCAAACAGCTCGAAAATTTTGTGGAGTTCTTTTCTTGTTTTGTCTGCTAAACGTGCCGATTTATTTTTTATAAGGGCCAAACCGTCGTCTCTATATAGGCCGATGCATGCTTTCTTTGCCAAACTTCTTACTTATAGGTGACTTAGGATGCAAAGGTCAACTAATTCACATATTTCGGCGCCATCGTGGCTGCCTATGGTAACGTCAAACAAACCTTCACTATCTTTTTTAGTCCATGGTTTTCCGGTGTTGAAAAGCAGAGATTTTCTGGCGTGTTTTATAATCAAAATATCATCCGAAATGGTAGTTAAATTAGAAGCCCAAGATAATGCTTGGTCCAAAAACTTTTCCGAAATGGATTGGTAAAAATCAACGATGTCAAACGAAATAAAACTATGTCTTTCTTTGTCTTTTATATTTCCAAACCATTCAATTACTTGTTTTGTATTTCTCCACTGGTTCAGTTTGATACATCGTTTTGATCCTCCCGTATACGGGAGGATCAAAACGATGTAATTTACGTTTAGAAGAAAAATTTTGTATTTTGAAAGAAAACCAAAACTGTTTACTCAATAAAAGAATGGAAATTATATCTACGTGCAGACATATATATATATATATATATATATATATATATATATATATATATATATATATATATATATATATATAATACAATCTGCAGACATGCATGTTTCGGCGTTCAACGCCTCGTCAGTGCAGCTTGGTACACGTCTAGATACGTGAGACAATCGTATTTATACCCGATGAACTTGCTCTCACCAAGGCATGTGGTACAATACGGTGAATCAACGCATCCAGACATGCGCAGAGTGTAATGGGGCCAGAGTGCTCAAACGACCACAAGGGAAGTGAGCTTTGCATTATCGCTAATAGACACCCATTAACAACTCTTATACATATATATATATATATATATATATATATATATATATATATATATATATATATATATATATATATATATATATATATATAAATAATGCAAGTAATGCACCCACAGTGACTCAAAATATTGAGGTTTATTACTCAAATTTATGAGCAAACTTACACCATTTTTGGAGTAAAGTAATTCTTTATACTCAAAAAATTGAGTAAATTTGAAACTTTATTTAAAAAGTTGAGTAAAGTTGTTCATAAATTAGATAAATTTTACTCAAAATTTTGATTTGCTGTTAGAGGACTTATTGAGGTATATTTGGCTATTTATTGCAATGATACCAGAAAGGATTCATTAGACAGCCAATGGCCTGCTCTATTTGATATGGAAAAGTTAAATCTATAAAGTCAACATACCTGACACACCACAACATGCCAAAATTGGATTAACAATTTTTTATACACTCATATACATATAGAGCAACTTTAGGATGACAACAAAAAAATAAGGGGTCTTGTATGCGAACAATTCACCGAGTGTGAACCATGACACGAAGTCACCAAATATACATATATTAGCATGATTAATTAAACACTATCCCTAACACCTAAACTAAACACTAACCGTAATTATATGTTAATACATTTGTGGACTGTGTTATGGAATTGTAACCAAACAATCATTGCATACGAGTAAGTTTAGATTAATAAGTATAAAAAACCGTTTCAAAAAGTTATTAATAACAAATGGCTCTTATACTAGATATTGTTTGTTGTACTTCTTCTCATTTATTTCAAATTGTAAATATTTTTGTTCTGATTCGATTAAAGCTTGCTTCTGCCAGACCAGCCACAGGAAGTGTTCGTGAAACTTGGAACAATGTTGCACAAGCATCTTGTATTGCCAAACCTTCACAGAAATATATGCGTAAACAGGATTACGTAAGTTTGTTTTCCTGTCCTTTAATTAGTTTATTTTACACCTTGTTTGTTAATTGTTTTTCTACAATTTTGTCCAATTTTAAACAAAATTATTTACTTAGTTTTTTGAATTTTAATGAATTATATTTCACTTGCTTCGTGATGTAAAAATACAAACTTAGTAATATCATTTATAATATTAAATATTTAAGTATGCATAGTTTATAATGAGTTACCTAATTAAAAATAAATATTTCATAATATCCTTTTACCTTGTAATTGTATTGTTTTATTCTCAATTTTTTCTAACAATATTTAATCTACGTTGCTCTTCATACATACTGATATTTATATTTTATAATTTTACATAAATTTTCGTTACTCTTTACTCATTTTGTTCTTGTCTCACTTTCACATAACGGGCGTGTCGTTCCAAGACCTGCCAGTAGGTTAGAAACACGTCTCCCTGTCATGCTTGGAACCTGAAGAATTCATGACATTGTTTCTCTTTTTGAAACAATCTATGGGCAAAATTACAGTAGCGTTACTTTCGCAAATGCTGTGATTTTGGTTTCATCTTTGATTAAAACACCCGGGTTTTCCGCTATCCAACCTTATTCTATTTGAAGCTTTCTTTCATTTTCTATACTGTCAGTCCATCCTATTAAAAATTAATTTATCAATACAAAAACAAGGTAAGACGGTGTTTATCTTGTTTTACTAGATAAACTCGACTCCTCTGCTCCCTGTGACCCTAACTGTTTTACTATAGATAAACTCGACTCCCCTGCTCCCTGTGACCCTATACTTCACTAACTACCAACCCTAATCCTAAACATTAACCATAACCATTAAGCGTAACACTAATCCTAACCATTAATCCTAATTTATATTGCTATTTAAATTATCATAAACCTTATATTTAATCTATCGTTTAAACTAACAACTCTTCTACTTTCCTATACAATGAAAGTACGAATAATTTATTATAAAAATTAAATTTAATATTTATTAAAATAATTAAAATAAATCCTACTTTTGGGTTAGCAATATAATTTTACTATTATAATTTTAACCTAGCAACCTAATTGTTATATACTGTAGTCATTACATGTAATTTATATATAATTATATATTTCAATACGTAATCCTCATACTAAATTAAATTCTATAAATGGTATATTATATCTCTCTAAGAATTTTATTTTATGGTTTTGATGTAGCAAAAATGAGCTGCTTAGCAGAAATCACTCACTCATTACGAGTACATTGACGACTAACAGACTAACAATGAACGGACTAACAATTAACTTGTCATTGATTTATATCAATGATAATATGGGAACCCCGTTAAAGGGATCCCATTTATAAATGCCACATAGATTGCTAGTGATCTACAATCTTACATAGTTTTATTTTTAAAAAATACACTCATATACAGTGTGTATAAGAGCAACTTTAGGATGACAACAAAAAAATAAGGGGTTTTATATGCGAACAATTCAATTGTGAACCGAATATACATATATTAGCATGATTAAACAATATCCCTAACACCTAAACTAAACACTAACCCTAATTATATCAGTTAATACACTTGGTGATTGTGTTATGGAATTGTAACCAAACAATCATTGCATACGAGTAAATTTAAGTTAATAAGTATAAAAAACTGTTTCAAAGAGTTATTAATAACAAATGGCTGTTACCAGATATTGTTTATTATACTTCTTCTCATTTATTTCAAATTGTAAATATTTTTGTTCTGATTCGTTTAAAGCTTGCTTCTGCCAGTCCAGCCACAGGAAGTGCTTGTGAAACTTGGAACAATGCTGCACAAGCATCTTGTATTGCCAAACCTTCACGGAAATATATGCGTAAACAAGAGGTAAAGACTATTTGGGTTTTTTTTGTGTTTTTTTAGATGATGCTTCTCTCGGTGTGTCCACACGGGGAAAACAGAAAAGTTTGCTTGTATGCGAACAATTCACCGAGTGTGAACCATGACACGAAGTCACCAAATATATATTTTTTTTCTTGCGGTCCGAAATCATATTTTACGCTTTTCTGCAATCTGACTGGCTACGCGAGCGGCCCGTACGAGCCCGTTCAGACCGCGAGATATTTAAAGCCGTACAGCCATGTAATGTTTTTATTTTTAAAACTTTAAAGACAAGTTTAAAGGCTACTTTTTAAAACCGCATTAAAATGTCTGCAGACGATGAAGAACACAGTGAAAGTGAATTTTACAGAAGATATTACTCTTCCTAGCATTGATAGAAACGACGTTTTAGCGCCTAGAAGAGCAGTGGAGGGCCAAATTTGTCTAACTTCACCCGAAGAGGGTGAAATTCAAAGTTTTATCGAAAGGCAGCGCCCAGATAACACGAAAAAGAAGACGACGTACAACATAAATGCTATTAAAAGGTACTTTGAATCAATATATATACGAGACAAGAGAAATTGTAAACATGCCTGCCAAAGAATTAAATGTCCAGCTCGTGAAGTGTTTCATTACTCTACCCAAGAAAAATGGCAGCGTTTATGAACCTACTTCTCTCAAGGACTTCCAGAGAAGTTTGCAGAGATATTTGAACGACAAGAGTTCTACAATGAATATCTTACAAGACCAGGTGTTTTCCAAATCCCGTGAAGTTCTCATAGGGAAGAAACGAGAGCTTGTCCAACAACACACCAAAGAAAACCGACCACAAGCTTGTTGAGAGTTGACGACGGCAGAGGAAGACAAGTTCTTCGAGTTGGGTTTGTTCGGAAAATACGACCCAGAAGTTCTCCAGAGGGTCCTTTCCCGTCATTTCGGCTTTCGAGCGCGTGATGAGTCGAGAAGACTAAAGTGGGGAGACGTATCCCTCAGTAAAGACCCCGAAACAGGCAGCGAATTGTTGTTGTAGAAAGCTAAAGGAGGTTCAAAGACCAGGCACGGCGACGGGCAACATCAGAGAGCCTTTTATCCCACAACGCAAGCAACCCACAACGAACGTTGTCCTGTTCAGTTTTATCGTGCATTTTTCCAGCATCGACCAGACGAAATGAAACAGCCGGACTTTTCATTCTTCCTGGCTATTAACCACCGACACCAGCCAGGTTCTCAGATCTGGTATAACAAAGTTCCACTCGGAAAAAACGAAATCGGCAAGTTTCTTTCGAAGGCTGCGAAAGCTGCTAAATTGCCTGGTAACATCACAAACCACTCGGTGAGAAAAACCTGTATTTCCCGTTTAATGGGTGCCAATATTCCCAAGAACTACGTTGCCCAACTGAGCGGTCACAAGAATTTGAAAAGCCTCGATTCTTACAAATCCTTTTCGACAGTCCATCAGCGAAAAATGTCGTTCGTTTTAAGTCGTTCAGGAGCCTCGTCTTCTGCCACAAACCAAGCGCCAATTCAACCAAATGAATCACAATACAGTCTCCAACAACAAAACCTTTCCTTCTCCAACCAGTCTGCAGTCGAAGGCATGTTTCAGGAGAAACAATTCAAAAGATCGAAGGCTGTCATTTCAACTTTTTTCTCAACGCGAGTAAAAGTCCGATCAGAGCTCCAGAACTGGCAGAAGCGACTTTTGCCAAAAAAGTCGTGTTATCTTGAGCGATGACAGTGACTCGGACTAAATATAACCTTTTTGAGGTTTTTCTGTTAGATTTCATTCCTTTATAATAAACTTCCACTGGATATTTATATATTTAAACGACTTTTGTTCGCTTGAAAAGTGCTTATATTCAGAATGTTTCGTTTTTGAATTTTTTAAATAAACATGTCAGGTGACTTCCTTATTTGGCAGCTTCATTCGCGTGCGGGAGGGGAGGTTGTGGAAATTCAGAGGGGGGGATTAAAAAAAATATATATTATTTACCGGTATGGTCGGTCCGTATAGAGAAATATTTCTCTCGGTCTTAAAAACGGCCCGAGGCCGAACTCCATACGGACCTCTAATCCGGTAAAAACATATATATATTAGCATGATTAGACACTATCCCTAACACCTAAACCAAACACTAACCTTAATTATATGTTAATGCATTCGGTGATTGTGTTGTGGAATTGTAACCAAAAAATCATTGCAAACGAGTAAATGGAAGTTAATAAGTATAAAAAAACGTGTCAAAGAGTTTATTAACAACAAATGGCTGTTACTAGGTATTGTTTCTTCTTCTCATTTATTTCAAATTGTAAATATTTTTGTTCTGATTTGTTTAAAGCTTGCTTCTGCCAGACCAGCCACAGGAAGTGTTCGTGGTACTTTTAACAATGCTGCACAAGCATCTCGTATTGCCAAACCTTCACAGAAATATATGCGTAAACAAGAGGTAAAGACTATTTGTTTTTTGTGGGTTTTTTAGATGATGACGGGGAAACACAAATGTTTGCTTGACCACTGTGGGAATCAAACTTGCGATCCCCACTGCGATCACACAAACTCTTCATGCAGCCTGCCTAGTGTGGACGCACTCAGAATAGAAATATGTCAAATAATTCCACCTGAGTATACATACAACACAACATACGTACATACTATTAAATTCGTAAAGAATGATTCTTGTACATGATTTATGTATTGATTTTCACATCAATGGTGATAATATGTAAAATTATTACAGATACACTTTCAAAAATAAGTGTGTAGGTATTACACACCTTTCTTGTTGCCAAACTAACACACTTTAAGGCGTGTATTTTTACA
This sequence comes from Paramuricea clavata, assembly GCA_902702795.2. Lineage (NCBI taxonomy): Eukaryota > Metazoa > Cnidaria > Anthozoa > Malacalcyonacea > Plexauridae > Paramuricea > Paramuricea clavata. Next base: position 7,380 of record CACRXK020012961.1, read on the forward strand.
CACGTTGAGGTGTGTATTTATATGAAAAAGGCGTGTATTTTTACACACCTTTTGCGAGAAAAGGTCTGTACTTTTACACGCCTTACTTTCTGTAATTTGCTTGTCACTAAATTAATTTTGCTTGTCTCACACCTCAAGGCGTGTTTTTTGAAAAAGGTGTGTAATTTTACACACCACACAGCTGATGTTGTGTAATTTTATAGGTGTGTAATATTACACATTGTTTATAACATAAAATAACATGAGCCCCCACAGCCAATTAATAAATCTGACCCGAACGTTGAATGATATTACTGTGTTGTGCTGGGGGAGGGGTTTCATAGTGGATAGGCTAATGAAATGGAGGCATTTATCTATATATTTAAGGGTGTAAGAGCGCCCAAGATAAGTTAAGAGTTAGGGTTACCTGTGTAGTGCCAGGCCTCGCACTTCCATTTTTGTTGTTCACTGTTCAGAACATGGTTGAACCTTTTTTGAAAGGTTCATCGAGGAAAAAGCGTTTTTACAACCGATGCAGTTGTAGTTCAACCATATAGAACGGTAAATAACGAGATAAAGGAACAAGGAATTCTATGGATCACCTTTGAAACGGAGAATTGAGTCTACTCGATGTAATTAACGACGAACAATTCAGCTTGCCAATGCTCGAAGAATCCGCGCCATTGTTTTCGCCGCTTATACCACGTTTTAGTACTGACGTCACGGAACCGATGACAGCTGTTATGGAGCCCGCGGTATTTAATGGTAATCATGAAATAAACATGAACTAAGCGAATCTGAAATGGAATATGGATGATTTTCTTGCCTTAAATGGAAATACGGATGCTGGAAATCAAAATTCTGGCATTGAACAAGTCGAAACTGCTGATAATACCGTAGAAAACGTTTTAAAGACACTCGCGCAAAATCGTAAGTACATTTTATCTGAAGTTGAAAAATAAATCGAGATAATAAACCCTCTACTGTCAAGGGTATAAAACGAAGAATTAGTGAGAACAAATGTACCTCGTTTGGATAAATTATTTATGGATATGCAACAAGCTCATGCATTATATATTTAACGAAACTTAGCAATGAAAACGATGTTGGACTAGCTAACAGTTGGTATGACACACAGGATAGAACGGTGTTTGATTTTAAAAAGAACATTGTTGAATACTTCACTGTTGCTAAGGTTAAGCCATAATACGAAACCCAGTCTAATAAGTCGGAACGATCAAGCATTTCTCGTAAATGTAAGTCCTTTGTGGCATTTTCTAGTCCACAAGGGCAAAGCTAGCTGCAATAAGAGCCAAATCTGCAGCATTAGAAGCAAAGGCTGTCTTTTTGAAAAGGAAACAAGGCCGGCTGAGAATAGCAGCTGAAGAACTAGAGCTTGAACAGCAAGTCGCTGAAGTTAGAGTAAAAGAACAAGTATATGAGAAAGAATTGAATAACTGTACTAACAATATGGAAACGACCACACCGTTAACTCCCAATGCAGAACCCTTTGAATCTAGTGGTTTAAACGTTGAATAAGAGCCCCCATATTCTGTCATAGACAATGTTAAAGTGGATGATAATAATAACAAACCAAAGGCAAATAGCCAAGTGAAACCACGACACCATTGCCTGCCCCAAATACATCCCCACATGAAGCCCTGCAGTTAAATACGGACACTGATAGGAAACCCCAAGTGAATTCGGGCGAATTATTACTTCATTATAGGCTATAAACCACCCACAAGCCCAATGCTTTTGCCAAACCCCGAACGTTATTGTTGACATCAACCCATATGAGCCGTTTCTAAAGATACGGCAGTAACAAAAACGGAACTAAAATTATGGCAACCCATCAACTAAAGAGTACCCTTCCAAGCCATAAACCCCCAACATTTGCTGGTGATGTAATGGAATATCCTGCATTTATCATGGCATTTGATGCATTTGTAGAGTCTAAGGTTAGCGAGCCCATAGAACTACTTTATTATCTGGAGCAATATACTACAGCGAAGGCTAAAGAAGTTATCAAAGGCTGTCTGCAAAGTAAAACCGAATCATCAAGCAAGAACACTTCTGAGAAAACATTTGGGGATTCCTTCAGAATAGCAAATGCTTATGTCACCAAATTGTCGAGCTGGACACCAATTAAACCAAACGAGAGAGAAAAATTTCAAGAGTTTGCGATTGTGTTAGAGCAAGCAAGCAAGCACAGCCATGACCGGAATGGACTACATAGGTGACTCAAATACAACACACGTTACGCGCCAATTATGGGAGAAATTGCCGAGGTACCTTCACAGCAAGTGGTGTGAAAGGGCTAACGCTATTAGAGTTTCCAAAGGAAGAATGGCTGGCTTTGAAGATTTTGTGCAGTTTGTGACTAAGCAAGCTGATTTAGCTACTGATCCTGTCTATTCGGAAGAGCTGGTAACTAAGGAGAGTTCACAACCCACAAGACGAAATCACAGAAATAAGGGATAAAACTTTGGTACATTTCCGAAAGGGCAGAACGAACAATTGAAAGATATGCCCCCATGTGTTGTGTGTTATAAGATGCATGACCTAGACCAACGCTTTGAATTCGAGGAACGATCGCTATCTCAAAGAAAGGACTTCTTGAAGATCAAAAGTATGTGATATAGACTTTACAATCGAGGACATATAGCTAAGTTTTACAAGCAAAGGAAGTTATGTCAGATGCATGTATGTAACTCCACTGCACTGCATGATCCCCACTGGAAACCACCAAATACAGTAAGACTGATAAAGAGAAGGAAACCTCACCAAATTCATAAGCAATTGCGTCGAAGTAAACCAGTCAATACCCTTGGAGGATCGAGCACAGAACATAAACAAACTTGAGCTTGGCCAAGATAGATTGTCGGTCGACCGAACGAGCATAAGGCGTTCATTGGTGTGTGGAATTCAGAATCGAGTTGAAAGACATACCATGTACAAGGAGAGGAATCCTTTCAAAGATAAGTTCTGTTTACGATCCGTTGGGACTTATTGCCCCTGTGGTTCGGGTTGGAAAGCGTATCTTGGAAGAGATCTGTAAAGGATCGGATTGGCACACGCCCGTATCTGATGAGTTGTATGCGAGATGGGAAAAATGGAGGTGCGAGCTTCCTCTACTTGAACAAGTAATTGTTCCACGAATTTTCAAGCCGAACAACTTCGGAAGGTTGTTACAAAACAGCTCCATAGTTTCTCTGATGCGTCACGGACTGGTTATGGGCAGACTTCGTATCTTCGCCTGGTCAATGAAAACGGTCAAATACACGGTTCGTTTGTCGCTGGAAAGGCACGAGTTACACCACAAAAGACGGTGAGCATTCCGCGATTAGAGTTCGCTGCGGCGACGGTATCAGAAGCTGACATGCTGAAAGCTGAAGTGGATTATGAAGATGTAGATTTTTACTGGACGGACAGCGAAGTAGTTCTTGGCTTCATTAACAACGAGTCCCGAAGGTTCCATGTGTATGTTGCCAATCGGGTACAACTGATACGAGACTATACTTCACCAGAACAATGGAAACACGATGGCACATCAAACAACTCGGCAGACGAGGCTTCTACAGGCATGACAGCGGAAGCATTTCTAGAGAATTCGAAGTGGATTAGTGGCCCTGATTTTCTGTGACAGACTGAAGACAATTGGCCTCAGCAACGTGCAGACCACACTGCATTCGACGAGAGTAACCCTGAAGTGAAGAAGGTCAATGCGAGAGTCGTGGCAGTACAAGAAGATAATATGTTTGGCAGGTTAGAACGGTTTTCTTCCTGAATACAAGCTAAACTAGCAGTCGCCAACTGCGGATGATATGTGCGAAAGTTGAGAGAAAGGGTCAGAAACGAAGGAGATACGTCGGCCAAAGAGTCAATTAATGTGGAAGATATAAGAGACGCGGAAACGGTAGTCATCAAGTGGATGCAGCACGAAGCCTTTGCAACAGATACCGAGCTTTTGCAACAAATGGAAGCAGATAATGATCCCAAAGATCGAGAGTTCATCAAAAAGAAAAAAGCTGCAATGAAGACATCTAGTGTCATTCACAGGCTAGATCCGTTTCTGGATAACAGCGGAGTCTTAAAAAGCGATAACAGCGGAGTTGAAAGGAGGCTTAGTCGCGCGGACATGACTGAGGGCATTAAGCGTTAAGCATCCTATCATAATCATCCGATACTTCCATGCCAAGGTTCAACATAGTGGTAGAGGAATCACCCCGAATGAAATGCGTGCAAACGGCTATTGAGTAGTTAACGGAAATACGGCAGTTCGATCTGTCATAGCTAAGTGTGTTAAATGTCGACAACTTCGTGGGTCCGTTGGTGAACAAAATATGGCGAATTTTCCCGAGTCACGTTTGAAACCAGCTCCACCATTCACCTACTGCGCCGTAGACTGGTTGGTGAAGCAGGGACGTAAAGAGGTTAAACGGTACGGATTTCTTTTTACGTGTTTAGCAAGTCGTGCTGGGCACATCGAAGTTTCGTTGGATGTAAATTTGTTTCTACTCGTATTAAGAAGATTCTTCGCGCGAAGAGGACGAGAGATTAGTAGCGACCAAAGAACCAACTTTTTCGGCGCGGACAACGAACTAAAGCGTGCTTATAAAGAAATGGATGATAAGGCTGAGTTGCTGAAACACAACATCGACTGGAAAAGAAATTTTCGGCGGCGTCTGGGAGCGACAATACTAAAGGATAATGATCTCGCGAGAAATCAGTGGTCATGAGAGTCGTGAGTACTAACGCTGATGAACAAGGTTTAGTAAGATCCGTACATTTGAGAATAGCTAGTGGATCAACGTTAGAGAGACCGATAGACAAACTCGTACTATTATTGGAAACTGAAATAGAGTAGACTATAGAGACCGGGACTCCCCGACGAGGAGCCACGATACATTACATTAGTCTTGATTAATTCATTATCGGACACGTAATATACACGGACACCTAGTTAGGTTCATATTATATAACGTTATTCAGAAAATGTTTCACATTTTGTGGAGCCATGTAAGAGCGCCTAAGATAAGTTAGGAGTTAGGGTTACCTGTGTAGTGCCAGGCCTCGCGCGCCCATTTTTGTTGTTGACTGTTCAGAACGTGGTTCACTGTTCAGCAGTTTTGTCAAAGGTTCATCGAGGAAAAAGCTTTTTAACAACCGATGCAGTTAGAAAGGGATTATTATTATTTAAAAATCTTTATACACGGTAACTTTTTAGCAATATATACGTACATATAATTTTATATAAGTAAACATGCAATAGTAAATTAAGAAAAATAAAATGCTGCTTTTCAAAAGGCCGTGTAATTACGCTAAAATTACAATAATATCAATACAATACAGGACAATATACATAATTACACGTCTTATTATTAGCATGACAAAATTACTGGATGCTGATTGGTTGAGAGGAGTAGAATTATTTCATTAATTGTACTGCAGTACAATTAATGATTTTCTCAAAACAAACAAAATGGCGGGAAGGTATTTTAAACACAAATGTGAAGACGAACAAACTAGATGAAAAGACGAACAAAAGCACCAAATTTTGCTTTAACAAAAGAACTAAATGAAAATACGAACAAAAGCACCAAATTTTGGTTGAAAGTGTGGCAGGATTGGGCTTTGGCGAGAGAATATGATGTTGACATTGAGAAGTACGTATCCAATTTTGTCATGCTAATAATAAAAAAGTAGCTAGTAGCAAAATTTCCAAACATCACTCGTACTATTAATCCCTAATTGTACTCGCCATCGCATGATTACCTATACTAATACACATTTAATACGTCATAACCCACTATATCAAATCATTGAATCAAGTTAATTACTTTGTTTCTTTCTGAAAACTCAGTGTGTCTTAAATGTTGACGCCGGCATAACTGAACGACTTTTTCATTGCATTAAGTGTTAATTTATTCGCTGTTAGCCAGTCATGAACATTTTCAAGTTCAGTACTTAATCTCACTTCGATATCACTTGCAGTTTCTCCAGTAACCGATAAATTGGTATCATCAGCATACATAACTGGTTTTGAATTTTTTAAACAATTAGGCAAATCATTTATGTAAATTAAAAATAGGAGGGGACCCAGGTTAGACCCTTGTGGAACACCACACGAAATATGTTTTAAAGATGATGAAATATTATTAACTCTACACGCTTCAGTTCTTCTATGTAAGTAGGAAGAAAACCATGCTAACGCACTATTTTTGATTCCATATAATTCAAGTTTCTTAATAAGGATCTGGTGGTCAACCGTATCAAACGCTTTTTTGAGATCGCGGAGAAGGACCCCGTTAATAAGGCCAGTATCCATGTTTACTAACCAAGAGTTGGTTGTAGAGAGTAAAGAGGATGTAGTTGAATGGCCTTCTCTAAAACTAGACTGACCGCAACGACTGATAATACAGATATTGGGCGATAATTACCACACTCTTGTTTGTTCCCCGATATATAAATAGGTGAAGTTTCCAATCATCCGGAAAAACGCCAGAAAATATATATATATATATATATATATATATATATATATATATATATATATATATATATATATATATATATATATATATATATATATGTATGTATGTATGTATATGTATATATGTCAAATACGAAACGCATATATCACTGTTATTTTATCTTGAAAAACAGTTTCAACTTCATCATTAGAAGAAACCTATTTGAACTCAGAAACAGCACTAACCGACCGATCAAGATATTCTTCAAATCCTTCATTACCTGTTGGAATCCTGTTGGATAATTCTGTACCACTTTCTGAAAAGTAATCGTTAAACGTTTCAGCAATATCATCCTTATTCGTAAATATTTGATCATTTGATTTGACTGAAATTACATTTGTTGTTTTAGAGGTTTTACCAATGAGTTGGTTTATATTTCTCCACATTTCTTTAGAGTTGTTTTTTGAATTACTAATTACCTCTTGAAAATAACTAGCTTTGGTATTTCTAATCAATCTATTTGACATCGTTCCTAGCTGTTTTATAGGCCTCATGGAAGCGAGAAGATTTATTTTTAACTGCTTTCTTCGGATAGTTCATTAATTTTATTATCTCTCCATTCATCCAGGGGGTATATTTACTTTTGACTTTTTTTAGCCTAATAGGAGCATGTAAGTTGGAAACC
>CACRXK020012962.1:0-14518 GCA_902702795.2 Paramuricea clavata
CCCCCTCAAAAAAAATTATTAGTCACTAAGAGCGACTAAAGGCTGCACAAGCGTTCTGTCGTTATCGAAAAATGTATGGCTTATAAGTTGTCATTACTCATTAGTGAATGCGCGTATACATGAAACTGTTTTTTACAGTTTCAATATTAGTTTGTAAATCTCCGAATGGTAAAACTTGCCAATACTCCAAAAATACGTTTCAAAAAAAGACAAAAAAGCTTTAGTTTTGCAGAGTTAAATTCTCAAACGTGTAAGGCAATAATAAGATGAAAGTATCACGAAATTATTTGAATAAACCACATCGCATATATGTGGGGGGGGGGGGCGAATGTCCTAAAGAGGGGCGATATTCCTAGGGTATTTGGCCCACCCCCCTGGGAGGCGATATTCCCAGGATATTCGCCCCCGGGGCGATATTCCTAGGAATATCGCCACGTTTTGAGGGTGGGGGTGCGAATTTCCTGGGGGGCTATCTTTTTAAAAATTCTGTCTTGCCCCCCCCCAAATTTGCAAATTTGAGTTTGCCCCTCAAATGCTCCCCCAAATTTGGAAGCCTGGCGCCGCCACTGATATATATATATATATATATATATATATATATATATATATATATATATATATATGCGACAAGAACGCCAATTCAACCTAATACGCATGATCTCTGCATGTCACAGATTTAAATCAGCGCAAAGGCCTATAGGAAATTGTGCCCCAAGCTCACTACCAGCAACTGCGGACAACTGTTTCGCCCTTTTGGGGCTCATCAGCGCAGTGTAGCTGATAGTGAGTTTTTCATCCGAAAAGTATTTATACAACCAACAATGAGATGATGGATGTGGGACACATAAATTATTATATGCGACAAGAACGCCATTCAACCTAATACGCATGATCTCTGCATGTCACAGATTTAAATCAGCGCAAAGGCCTATAGGCAATTGTGCCCCAAGCTCACTACCAGCAACTGCGAACAGCTGTTTCGCCCTTTTGGGGCTCATCAGCGCAGTGTAGCTGATAGTGAGCTTTTCATCCGAAAAGTATTTATACAACCAACAATGAGATGATGGATGTGGGACACATAAATTATTATATGCGACAAGAACGCCATTCAACCTAATACGCATGATCTCTGCATGTCACAGATTTAAATCAGCGCAAAGGCCTATGGGCAATTGTGCCCCAAGCTCACTACCAGCAACTGCGGACAGCTGTTTCGCCCTTTTGGGGCTCATCAGCGCAGTGTAGGAACTCAAGAATAAAGCTTGAATGTAAAATAAGTGAATTATTTTTCTGGTCCGTACTGGCACGGTTTTAACCGGTTTTCAGTACCAATTTTCAAACATGGTAAATTACCGAAAATGTTGAAAAATCCATCCTTACTGTACTAAGATAGGAAAATAAAATGAAATGACTCCAATGGACTTCATCCCAAGTCTGGCATGCTACTAAAGTTTCTTTTTCTCTTAAAAGTAGTGTATTTCTTTATAAACAACACTTATATATGGTAGCACGTAGTCAGTGAATTGACATAAAACAACCTATATACAACTTTTTAACTGTTGGCGTGGTCGCTATATAACCTTTGAAATGAACAGATGTAAATATTGAACGGAGCAGTTTGACAAACAACGTACTACTACAGGGTGTCCCAAAAAACCCCGAAAACTATTGAAATCACCAATAACAATTTAATTGTTAGAATTTGAATGCCTTAGCAGTTAGCGCTCTGTTGGTTCCCACGCGTGCATAAATGATTGACATAAGTAAATTTTATGCTTAAAGAAACTGTTTAAGAAGCTGTTTTTAATTCCCAGGAACAGAAAATCGCGCACTTTACCAGAAGATATTACTAACTAAATTCTAATACATGTACCTTGTCAATATTTACGCATCATTACGTCCAGCTGTTTGGTAGGGCATTCAAATTTAACAATAAGTGATTTCAATAGTTTTCGTTTGTAGAATGTTCAGGGGAATACAATTATAGTCGCTTTTGTCTTGGAGTAAAATGCTGTTTTGATGATCACGTCTTCATCGACTTTGCCGTTGTATTTGCCAAGCTCACTAATATGCTTATTTTAGTACGGGCCTCACAGGCTGTGAGTAATGATCTTATCGTGTTTTGTCACAGTACTTAGTGAAAACCCTATGTTGTGCAAAAGCTGACTGATATTCTGCCGTATAAGCATACATATTCGATACAAAGGGTGTTTAAAAAAACGCTGTGGAAATTCAACATCCTGTGGTGTATCATAAACTTAGCAAAATAATTCAATCCGATTGGACAAAAGAACAGTTATATTTAGCTCTTCTATGATACCTTTCTTAAACCGTAACGATGAGACTGAATGGCCACATACTCGTCAAATAAATTGCCGGTCCAAATCATATTCTTCCACCGTTGTGAATTGAAATACATTAATTATTCAAAGTTAACAATCTAAAAGCAACGCGAGCCTGCTGCAAGATATTTGTTTCGTAAAACGTTCTGATAACGAATGTTCTCTGTTCTGTGGTTATTTCAACCATGTTTAACGCGACAATGGACGTTCTTATTAGCCTATCTCACTAAGGCCCCGATTACACTATACCGGATTGCATCGAAGCGACGCGATTTCTGTACCGGATTGGCCTCTTGTTTACACTACGTCACTGTAATCCGGTACGTGCCGCGGCGCGAAAATCACTTCGCTTTGGAGGTGATATGTAAAGTAATCCGGTACGTGCTGTACCGGATAAAACCAAGTGTAATCAAGCAATCCGGTACGCTCCGGTACTATAAATAGGTTTCGGCAAGTATATTTTAACATTGTCGTTTTATTTACTCGCTTTTAAATATTTTATAGCTGTTGTTTGCTTCGCTTTACAATTATTTATTATTTCTAGCAAAGACAAATAAAGATAGCGGTAATAACATTGACTTCTTGCTTTCAAAAGGGCAAAATTTAATGAAATACTCGTCAATTTTCGATAAGAGCGAGACAAAGCAACGTCGGGTGGTCAAGCTTTGTAAACAAAGTTATAATTCACAAGTACTGTCGAGAAAACGTCCAAAATGGTCAAAACTTATTATTTGTTTCCGTGGCAACGATAAAAGATACGACCCTTGATTTTGGCTTCGGTGTGAAAATTGATCCGGTATGAAAATCAATCCGGTATAGTGTAATCCCAGCCTAAGACGAAGATTGACGAGTTGAGCTCATTTTAGACTAATTTAACATTCAACTTTAATTCCCTCTCGGGAATTGTCTATGTTTCGTTTTCCATGCTATTCCCAACGGCGGAAGAATGTGAGTTCGACAGGCAATATTTATTTGACGAGTATATGTGGCCATTTCTCATCGTTACGATTTAGAAAGAGTATCATTGAAAAGCTACATAACTGTTCTTTTGTCGTATGTAAATTTGAATTGTTTAGCCCCGTTAATGATGCCCGACAGCCTGTTGAATTTCCATAGCGTTATTTTAGACACCCGTTCATATATACTAGCATTTATTTAGAATTGGACCAATTACATTAGAATCTCAAATACTTGAAATAACCTCAGATCCATTACAGGATACATAGTCATATACGTACCAAATTTTATCATGAGCGTTTGAAACAAAAAGTAAGCAAGTACTCCACAATACTAACCTTTATTATACAGTAGCTATACCAGAGGAACAATATTATTTTGGAAGAGACGACAATATTACTCCCAATCAACGCGAGTTGTAAGGTGTTTGCTGTTATTACATATGATAATATATATTTAAAAGTGAAACTGACAACTCATGAAAATCAAAGGGAATACACCTGATTAAATTATGCTTTAATTTAACAATCTAAGAAAATAAACAAACTGCATGCATGGATGGATTATGCCGACACCATGCTGTTTTCATAATTTGATAAATGCATGCGAACAAGACCTTTGTTCGGAGCCTTTAGATGTCCAGGGTAGTTTTAAAGCCCATGCAGGCATGTTCCGCAGTAACAACTTGCACAGACTTGACAGTCGATGGGACTTAGTCCAAAAATATAGACCTAATGTGCACTTTAAAGACTGGTGTGTAATTTTACACACCAATGTCTGTATAAATACACACCTTTTCGAAAAAAAGGTGTGTATAATTGCACATCTTTTGCAATATGGAAGCCAATTACACACCTTAGGTGTGTACGATTACGAACCATTGCACGCCTGGCATGTTTGCACGCAAAATTGCACATTAAACTGTGTCAATTTTTTTCGTTACCGCGCGACAAATTTGAGAGCTTGGTAGCGAATTTGATAATTGAAAAATTCCTCAAATTCAACGAGCGCGTGCTTTGTGCGCGTTTTCCTTGAGGGTTAAGGTAAACAGGAAAACAGAGCGTGTCTCGGGGATCAAAATGATATCTAGATTAACATCCTTACGGGGAATGTTTTGCCACAGGCGCACTTTTTGTTCGGGGCATTTGAAGGAAATGGCGCCTTTCGCATGAAGTTTTCAAAATACAACGACTTCGGCTTGTATAGGATTCTTTCTAAAGTGTTATTTTCGTTTTATTTTTTAATCCTATACAAGTCAAGATTCCTATTAAAAATCATATGTTTTTTGTTTTTGAAGAAATGTGCTAGAAAAGATAATGTTATACCTTTTACAAAGGCAACACGCAATAAAATATTCAATGCTGGAGAGTATATATATGCGAAAGACACAGTTAGGCTGTTGGCAGTTGAAGAGGAGAACAAAAATGCAAAATATACAGCTCAGGAGCTTAAAGCTAGATTACAGTCCCTTCTGCGCATGTGTCAAAAGTATAAACAAATGTGAGCACACTTGTTTTGATTTTGTGTGCTCCCCAGTCCTTATTCGGATATGATGCGTGCATAGATATAGGAGATCTAGATTGCTAACGCATACCTAGCGCAGGCGGGGCCTACATGATAAATCCAAGATGGCGGTACAAGAGGGCAAAAAGACTATAGATTCTATTACGAAAATCAAGATTTTTGCATTTTTTGCCGTCGCATTGTTTTGAAACTTATTCGGTCAAATTTTATGGTAAAGAGAAACGTACTGCGAAGATTTTGAGCGTATATATGATTGAATTCGATGAAAACTCGCAAAATTATCCATTATCATTACTGACGAAAAACCAACAATTAATCAGCAAGTTAAGTTCAAGATATCCGTAGAAATACCTTTTTATTTGATTTTACTAAACTCCATTACATAAGATAGTTGTTGCCATGGAGAGCGACGCCAGACGGGATTTAAATTTCAAAAGTTCCAACGGCAGCGGTCGGCACTAGATCATAGACAAGATACGTACAAATCTGAAACTGCAATACATACGAGTCAGCGGTATTCCATCTACAAAATTCAAATAAATTAGTGCGCGAAATTGGAAAAAACGCGCGAAACCAAAGCAATATGGCTTCCATCGAAGAGTGACCGAGTGCTTGTGTTACTCCTTTTTCCCTTCACGTATGGAACATAACGATTGCAAAAGATATATATTTTATTACTAACAAAATGTGAACTATATAAACTCTCGTTTTACATGTGCTCGAAGCAACTGTTAATCTATATATTGTCCTGCGAGTGTCCCACGCGTGATTCTTGCGTAATCATACAACTAAGGGCAGGGGCCCTACACTTTCCCCCTAGAAAGAAATGTCAAACACGACATTGATTCAATGAATCACGAAATCTCCAACAATTACAAATCTCACAAACTTATCCAACACGAGATGCTGCAGTCATTTCGGGCAAGAGTCAGTTCGTTTCTTATTACTCGTTCCACTATCGTATGCTTTCAAACAACATCGTTTCAAATTTCAAAACTAACATGCACTTAAAGTTTCTTTCGAAGATCACGATCTTTAGTTCCATACAACGTTAACGTACTTATCTAATTAAAGAACATTGTTCCACAGTACGGACAATGAGGTCCGAGGTATGCGAAGGGATTATAAGGTAGGGGGGTTGGCTGCCACATATAAGGAATGGAATTCATTGGTGGGAAAGGCATCACTCCTGGTTGACTAGGCTCTACAAAACCGAAAATAGTGTTCATACTACCAGGGTATGAAATGCCTGTGACTGGGTTACCTGGTGTCCAATAATTTAGTCTTGGTGGTGGGTTTCTGTTTCTGCTAGGTCTGGTATTTTCCATAGGTGGTGGTGGAATAGACGCATTTTCCGTTGCTGGCGGTGGAATGGTTGGTTGTTGTTCATCAAGGGCCAATACATCTGGGTTCTCGACCGCTGGTAACTCTGAGCTGTCTATCTCATCATGTCCGTGGTCGCCGTCTTGAGCTGGTGTCACGGCATCGGTTACGTCCGCCCCACTCCTCTGATCATTCGCCAATGGTACAAATGTTAACCCATCTAATTCGTCTTCATCTGATTCCGGTTGACTAGTAGATCTTGTGCTGGGAGGAACTGTATTTTCTCTTTGACGACGAGGAGGCGTTTTTTGGTTCAATAGCGGTTCCACGGGAAGTGAACTACACGGTAACAGCATATTACGATGAAGAGTTCTACTCGGGCCATCAGAACTTTCGGGTTTAACTGTATAGACTGGGCTATCTTCCCCTCTCCTAGTGACCACGACATGTATCTTGTCTTCCCAATGACTTCGCAGCTTGCAAGGTTTATCTCGCTTACTCAGATTTCGTACAAGAACTCTATCCCCCGGTCGTAACTCCGAACTACGGATGCGGCGGTCGTATAGCTTTTTCCCTTTCGCTCTACTTTGTGAACTCTTTTTGTTTGCAATCTTGTACGCTTCAGACATCGCTTCGCTCCAGTTGTTAACATACTCTCTATAATTCGGTGACTCAGTTGACTCGCTCTCCAGGTTTAGGATCATATCAATAGGTAGACGAGGATGTCTGCCAAATAAGAGATAAAATGGCGAGAATCCAGTTGACTCGTGACGCGTGCAATTATAGGCGTGAACCATTTTCTGGAGGTGGTCTTTCCAGTGTGATTTTTGCGTTTCCGGTAGGGTTCGCAGCATGGCAAGGAGGGTACGATTGAAACGTTCCACTTGGCCATTGCCTTGCGGATGATACGGGGTAGTCCTTGAATGTCCAATACCACACAGTTTTTCCAGTTGTTTGAAGAGGTGATTTTCAAATTCTCCTCCCTGATCGTGATGGAGTTTTTCTGGAAAACCGAAACGCAAAATAAAGTCATTATATAACTTTTCCGCCACTGTCTTAGCTGACTTATTTCGGGTTGCATAGGCTTGTGCGTAACGGGTAAAATGATCCATTATAACCAAGATATACTCGTAACCGCCACTACTTTTCTCGAGATGAACAAAGTCTAAAGACACCATCTGGAATGGAGCAGTTGTTGTAATGGACTGTAATGGTGCCCTAGTTTGGAAAGTAGGAACTTTTTGCTTCACACACCGACATTTATGTGAAATGTAAGATTCTACATCTCTCTGCATGTGCGGCCAATAGAACCGAGCAACGGGCAAGTTCTAGCACCCTATCTGCTCCTAAGTGGCCCATTTTCTCGTGAACGTTCCTCGTACACCAACCAATGGAGCTTTTTAGGTAAAACTATTTGATTCTTCAAACCACTTTTTCTCCGAAGTAATCCATGTTTGTCCAATTCCAACTTGTTCCACTCGTGCAGGAGGTACCGTGTATAGCGTGATTCATTAGATGTTTTTTCCGAAGTAGGTCTCTCTTTCGATTCAATCCATTTGATCACCTTGCTAATTTCTGTGTCATCTCTTTGGGCAAGTGCGATCTCGTCACAAGAAATGGTGTTCATGGAAACATTGTTAATGTGCTTCATATCTTCTTCTAACACATCCTGATTTGTAGTAAAAGCTGTGATCCAGCTGATGTTACTCGCTTGCTGTTCCAAAATTGATGACTCTACGGCTTGGAGAGTATCCATTGCAATTTCCTCGGTGCACATCTCCATGTAACTATCGACATTTGGCAACAACCTTGACAGCGCGTCTGCATCAGTGTTCACTTTACCGGGGCGGTATTTGATAGTAAAATTGAAATCTGCCAGTTCTCCGACCCAACGTAAACCCGTTGCATTAAGTTTTGCGGAAGACAAGATGTATGTGAGTGGGTTGTTGTCAGTATACACTGTAAATTCCGAGGCATAATACAAATAGTCTCGAAAATGGTCACAAATCGCCCACTTTAGTGCAAGAAATTCCAACTTGCCCGAATGGTGATGGTAATTTCTTTCGGCGGGTGTCAAGCGTCGAGAAGCATACGCAATAACTCTTGTTTCACCGTTTTGACTTTGGTACAGGACGGCTCCCAGTCCCTCTTCAGACGCGTCAGTGCACACAATAAACGGTTTGGTAAAATCTGGGTAGGCCATCACAGGTGGATCAACCAAATGATCTAACAGGTCTTCAAGGATGAGTTGATGATCGTTAGTCCACTGCACAATAGTACTAGAGGGTAACTGTCCTTTCGATTTCATATTATGTTTGCTATTTCCTGTCTCTACACCGTCACTCTTAATTAGATCGTATATTGGTTTCGCTTTTCTAGAGAAATTTGGAATGTATCTCCGATAGCAATTTAGCAGTCCCATTAAACGCCTAACATCACCAACGTTTTTTGGAGGGGACGACTTCAAATGGTGGATAACCTCTACGCCTGCAGGGTCCATTCGATAACCGCTTTCTGAAACAATACGTCCCAAAAACACTACTTCTCTCTCGAACAACTTACACTTTCGAGGCTTTAGCTTTACCCCATTTTCCCTTAAACGCTGAAATACCTTCCGAAGATGTTCCACATGATCCTCGAACGTGGCACTAAATACGATGACGTCATCAAGATACGGGATACATATTGTGTCGCGCAAGTCATCCAAACAGTTTTCCATGAATCTTTGGAATGCCGCTGGGGCATTACAAAGACCGAATGGGATTCGAACCCATTCATATAAGCCCCAGGGGGTTATAAAGGCAGTTAGGGCTTGGCTCTCCTCACTCATAAACCCTTGATGGTATGCTTTTCCTTGGTCCAATACTGAGAACCATGAATTACCCCCAAGACTGTCAAGTGTCTCTTGGATCCTGGGGATAGGGTGGCGATCTGGGATGCTTTTTTTATTTAGTTCTCGATAGTCGATGCAGAGCCGAAGCGTTTGGTCCTTTTTCCGGACACATACTACAGGTGAACTGTAAGGGGATGTTGACTTCCTGATGAAGTTCTTATTCAAGAGATCTTCAACATAACTTTTAACCTCAGGATAAAGCGGTCTTGGCACTGCTGTGTAGTTCTTTTGTACTGGTGTCTCATCGTTCAATTTGATTGTTACTTTCAGATCTGGGATACACCCAATGTCATCATTGTTCTGTGAAAATGCGTCAGCTTCTTGAGCTAACATCCTTAGCGCAACTGATCTTTGTTCTGGTGTTAACCCCTTTAAGTCAATGTTCTTGATGTGGTCAGGGATGCCCACCATGGGCTGGGTTTCATCAGTGAAAGCAACAGAACATTCACTAACTTTACAAGTTTGGTCTACCTGAGAACCATTCTCAACGGTTTCCTCTCTCAATTTTACTGGTATTGCGGTTACAGACCGTACCAGTTGCAATCGTCCTAACACTGTCCGTCGCTTAATAACAATATCATGATTTGTTGGGTTATTCGCCTGCACTTCGATAAAATTAGTCTTCCCTTTCTTTACTGTTAGCAATGTCTCATTGATTTCTAGGCAGGAGGGCCAAGGCATTGTTTCATCTGGTTCGAATAAAACTGGGGTAGTCCCACAAATTGGACCTGTATTAACTCGACACTGAATGTTTACCTGTTTACCACTTGGTATAACAACGTCTCTTTTGCTTGTTTTTACATTGCATAAATAATCACTGTCAGCACTTTGAACAAAGTTAATTAATGCTTGTGCTGCACCATTGTCAAGTCCAACAAATGAAGATTGAATTTCTGACAATAAATCATTGTGTTCATTTGTCACAATTTCTTCAATCACATTGTAGCCTATTATTGGGTGCTCAATTGTTTCAGTTGTAACCAAAAATGGCACGCGTACCTGAGTGTTCTTTGAAGACAAGGTAAATGCTAATTCAACCCAACCAATATATGGTATAACACTACCATTTGCTGCTGTGAGTTTTAGGTCAGTCTCGACAAGTTCCGACAAACTTCTTATTTGTTTTATTGGGTGACTTTGTGTCAAAAACCTTTCTGAAACCAAAGACACTTGGGCCCCTGTGTCCCAAAGCACATTAACTTCTTTATTGTCTAATTTCCCCAATACTATGCATTTTCTACCAATTATCTGTACCAGTTTATTCTGTTGACTTGGAGTCAGGTGGGTTGCAAAGAATTCCAAGTTTGCATTGTCTTTCATATCCTTGTGATTAATGCTTTGCAAGGCAACACATGTTGCTTTGTGATCATGCCAATGTTTCCTTTGACATTCCCGGTCACAATAATAAACAGCTTTGCATTGTTTACAACAAAGGATAGTGTCATGTACTTGGAGTTTTTTGCAAAACGCACATTGAGGGGACGTTTGTTCTATGTTCTTGGCCATCTCCTGTCCCTCGGAAATGGCCCCTGTTCGTTTTCCGCCTTCCTTTGTGGGCAGTGACTGGCTAAATGTCCAGCCTGACAGCAAATAAAACAATGTCTGCAAGTATTTCCATTGTTTTCTCTCCTACATTTGGGGCAACCCCGTGGATATCTTGGCTGGAACGGTGCATTACTCTTAGACACCTGTTCCTCAACCTTTGCTTTAAGGGAACTTAATTCAGACTTTATTCCCTTGATCTCTGCGAGGAGGTCCTGTTTTTCACTGGCTTCTGGGGATGTCCCCTTTTTCCCTTTTGCCCCCTCAACAGAACTCACCTTGGCACTTTTCGCAGACAGCCTCTCTGTTAAACCAAGCTTGTTTTCTCTCTCGGTCTTTTGGGAGGCAAGTTCATTGATGCTTCGCATAAGTTCCTCATCAGACACACCGTCCTTTCGTAGAATTGGTCGTAAACTAGTTGTCAGATACTCATCACGAATTCCAGTTTCTAAAGCTTTCAGAAAAGTATTCTGGATTAACTGGCTACCATAGTTGAAATCAGTGTCTGCTTCCTTACTAGCAAAAACAACTTTATTTCTTGCATCCATAATTCTTAACAAGAACTGTTGCACACTTTCTTTGGGTTTCTGGCACATTGTAGTTAGTTGCTGGTACAATTCTGAAGCTGTCTTCTCGCAATAATGGATCCTTAAGATCTTTCGTAGTTGGGGAAGACCAAGTTCTGGCATTGTCTCAATGTAACTACGGAGGCTTGTGTGTGGTGAAATAGCTCGGATTACTGCATCGACAATTTCATCCTCAGTGTATTTTCGTTTGAGCCCTGATTCAATCTGGTGATTGAGAGAGATATATGTCAGTTTTTCTGCTTGTCCTGGTTCTCCAATCTGCCCCGATATCTTAAAGTCTCTTCTCAACAACGCCCGGGTACTTGAAGGCACTTCAATCACTGATGCGTTTTCACTACTGTTTACTTTGACTTTGGCAGATTTATCATTAACTCCAATTTCCAATTTATCTATCTTCGCTTGCATTTCTAACAATTGTTTCTCTTGTTGGCTTTTTAACTGTTCATATTCCTGTTGCAACTTTGACAATTCTCCTTCTTTCTCATTTACTGGCGATAATTCAGGAGAGCCACCAAGCGTTAAAAAAACATCGTTCAAAAGTTGATTTTTCGCCGTCGGGCTTTCAATTCCTTCGACAATTTCTTGAAGCCATCTCCGTACTAAATTTATTATCTGACCCCTCGACTTTTCTTTCAATTCTTCGATCTTTTCATACTTTAACTTCTCGGCCGCTTGCAATAACACATCCACATCGTTTTTATAAAGTAACTCTTCCACTTTTAGTTGTAATTCCTCGAGATTCTCCATAGTATAAACAAATACAGCAAAGTCAAAACCCTTTCGTATCGTCTTACATAATGTCGCTTATATTTCCACCAAAATCGGCTTTAATTCCATCCCTAAACCAGTTGGCAGCCCCACGTTGGGCGCCAAAATGTTACTCCTATTTCCCTTCACGTATGGAACATAACGATTGCAAAAGATATATATTTTATTACTAACAAAATGTGAACTATATAAACTCTCGTTTTACATGTGCTCGAAGCAACTGTTAATCTATATATCGTCCCGCGAGTGTCCCACGCGTGATTCTTGCGTAATCATACAACTAAGGGCAGGGGCCCTACAACCCCTATTAAGTGGACACTTTATTTAACTTGATAAGCCCTCTTAATGAAGCGAACAGACGTAACTGAATGTAATTATACTGAATTAAATTTTCATAAAAAAATAATGGTAAAAATCAATTTGAGGAAAATTCACTATAGACATACACGTATTTGTTACAAGGGTTTTGCAGTATTTCTATATCTGGTATAAACTCAAAGCGAATCTTCTAAAACAAGCTTTCTTTCTCATTTGTCTTTCAAGCAATTGCATGAAAACTGTTTCCTTGAAACTTGAACTCGCAGGGAAGTTTCACATCATAACCAGCCCCTCCGTTGACACGTTTACCTTTGATCACTGCCGTTCCTAAATCAGGTCATAGATTATAGATTATACATGATCTACAATCTATGATCAGGTGGGCAGTTACCTCCTGCTGTGTTCTCGGTTGTAATTTGTAAACTTCTATTGGCTATTAAGGTGGCTCAATACAGGTTTTAAAAAAATGGAAAATTCACGATTTAGGTGCGCATTTTTGGACAATTATTACTTGGTGATAAACAAGAAGTACATTACTTATATACAACAACATCTAAAGAGTTTAAATTTTTGCACAGAAGTTACGCAACTGCCGTTGCTATGGCAAAAATGACGTTTCAAGATGGCGGATATTTTTTATTTTTAAAGTAATTTAATTCGTAAATGACATCGGTGACACCCAAGTTTTATTTAAAAAATTATTTCTCTTCTAATAATCAACAAGTAATAATTGTCCAAAAATACGCATCTAATTCGTCAATTTTCCATTTTTTTTCAAATACAGTATTGAGCCACCTTAAGCGGACACCCCTTTTAGGCAGTCACATTAGTGTAGTCCCGAAGGTGTCCACTGAATAGGGGTTCGACTGAGTGTATTGCGGTCGCATTTAACTATAAGTGATACATCACAAGCATTGGACAAGACTTTAGTTTAGACAAGTCTTTAGTCAATAAAGGTAATGGCCTTGAAAGGGAGGTAGGCTGTTCCGCTGTGGCGTACTTAGCCGTCCGCGGGTTATGGTCAGGGGTTTGGGGTCGGGGTACGGGGAGAGAGTCCGGTACATAGAGTGTATGCACGATAATGATACACAGTATGCTCATAGATTTTGCTAGATTGTCATGAAAATTTATTTTAATTATGCTACTAACTTAATCCAATGTAACTTAGTTCCTGCTTTAATGAAAGACTAATACAGAATAGTATCGTATCGAACATCAATCCTATAATTTTAAAATCTCATAATTAATAATTCATGAGGAAAATACAAAAGAAATGATGTTTAGTCAATGTGAGCCAACCTTAAGCGGATACCCCTTTTAGGCAGTCACTGTAACGTGACTGCATAAAAGGGGTGTCCGCTTAAGGTTGCTCAATACAGTTTTAATCAAAACTTCAAAAACTCAATAATTCATGAGGGAAACACATTCAAAGAAAAATCATAAGCGTGTCGTATCTTTATATGCGATAGAGATTTCCCATGATTTACATTAAATTTAATTTTGATTTCTCGACTTATACAACGTATACTTTTGAAAATTACGTTTTGGAAGCAATTTAAAACATTCGCATCGCAGTCGGCGTGTTTTATCAGACCTATAGATACTCGGCTTTGCCTCGTATCTTTATATCCGATAAAACACTGCAGCTCATGTTTTAAATAGTACTTAATCCTAGACATTGGCTAAAGAAAAACCGCCTAGTAAACTTCCCAACTGTCAGCTTGGGGTTAACTTGAAAGTGTTTGCGACAGCAAAAATCATAATTCAATGATTATCTGTTACAGTTTGAAACAAATCGGCGTACACAAACCAAAGCGTCGAGTTCAATTTTAATTGAAGGTCAGTGCTAGAGCCAAAGTCATTTCTAATCGAGGAAAATCCAGTCCTGAGTTCGTGCACGCCTTAATTCCTTCCTATCTATACTAGATGTAGAATATATTCATATAGCCTTCTGCAGAGGAAGCTAGAACATTCACTCATTAGCTTCTTGAAGACATGGTCACAGAACAAGCAAAATGAATTATTCCAATTGTAAGTTGCTTTTAGATGAACGTTCTTTTGTCATCAATTGGAAAATCATTTTCTACATCCGAGTCAACGAGAGCAAAGACATTCTCCTCGATATCATCATCCTGCGGCGTCCCTGTGCCAGTATTGAGTTGTTTATAAGAATGTAAATATTCTCCAAGTTCCTGCTCAGGAATATCATCTTCCAAAGTCTCTGATAGAGGTCTGTTTAAAGTTTCTTCCAACATGAGACTAAA
>CACRXK020012963.1:0-14515 GCA_902702795.2 Paramuricea clavata
CCTAAAATTTTGTATAGTTGTATGTAGATTTAGGATTTATTGTATGTATGATTAGAAGTGAAATTACGTGGAAAGTGCTAGTAGAATTCGCGTAGTGTTATTTGTTTTAGTCGAGTTTAAACAGAATGGCAGATAGCGAGGACGACGAAAGTTTAGCAGGTTTGACGCAGAACACGTTTCTGAAGGCACCTTTAGAGCCTTGTTTCGACCTGTTCAGTGGATTATTGGAGGGCGATTGTAATGTTGGTGATGGTAGTAATAATACCTCGAATAATACAATAACATATTCTGATCATGTTTTAACGGCGGAAAAAGAATTAAATGAAGCCTTAAAATGCCGCTACTCTGAAAATAGGCGGAAAATATCGCTAGTTACAGACAAGGAAGTTGAGTTGATTAAGGAAAGTCGAATTCCAAATAACACGAAACACAACACTAGTTGGTCTGTCGGCGTTTGGCAGGATTGGGCAAAAGGAAGAAACGCGAGAGTAATAGAACTAGGCGTTGTCGACAAGCTAGTCATGTCAGATATCTTAAAAGTGCCTGAAGAAGAACTTAACTATTGGTTAGCTAAGTTTGTGGTCGAGGTTCGCAAAAAGGCAGAATTTTATCCGCCCAAGACACTTTATCAGATATGTTGTGGGCTATTACGATTTTTGCGAAATAATGGTCGGGCAGCATTGAATATATTTGATGATCCCATGTTTAAGCATTTTCAGGATACTTTAGATGGTGAAATGAAGCGACTTACTAGTCTCGATGTTGGTGCAAATGTCCGACAAGCGCAAGCATTTTCAGAAGAGCAAGAAGAACTTTTGTGGAAATCAAATCTACTGGGCTCCGACTCACCAGTGACATTACTAAATACAATGGTTTTTTTGATCGGCAAGAATTTTTCGCTTCGGAACGGAAAAGAACATCGTTCATTAAAGTTCAGTCAACTTACACTGGAAGCTGCGACTGGGGATGAACCTGAGAAGCTTATTTACACATCTTTTGGAGAAAAGAATAACTTGGGTGGTCTTAAACATCGTGCCATGAAACGGAAGCGTGTGGAGCATTACGCAAACGATGCGTGTCCTGATCGTTGTATGGTGCATTTATATAAGATGTATGTGGAGAGATGCCCTTCTGAAGCCATAATAAAGGATGTGTTTTACGTTACTCCCAAGCGAAAGTGTCTTGATTCTGATAAAGGTATGTTATGCTACTGATATTTTGAATATCCTTTGCTTAGAATTTAAATTGTTAAATTTTTGTTCTTTTAGTGTGGTTCACGTTAAACCCAGTTGGCCACAATACGTTGGGCAATACGGTGAAACATTTGTGTGAGAAAGCTGAGAAAGCTGGCATTGAAGGGCATTACACGAATCATAGTCTTAGGGCTACTACTGCAACACGTGGTCTTGAAAAAGGGATTGCGGAGAAATATGTCATGGAGAGAACCGGCCATAGAGATGTGAGATCACTTCAGCGATATCAAAGACCGAACGTCCAACAAAAGATTGAGATTTCAAGAGCGTTTGATTTATCGTTGTCTCATGAGGAAACTAATTTGGACTACGCAGAAGTGTCGAATATAAAAAATGTCATTGATTGTAGTAAGAAAGAAGTAGAAATAGATACTTTAAATACTAAAGACAAGGTAAAACGTTGTAAGAATGAGAAGAGTGAAACAACGCGCTCTGCATTTAATAATTGTACTTTTTTTGTGCAGCAGGACTTTTTAGCTTGAGTTCGTTTTAACGTAGTAAAGTGTGTAGTGTAGTTTGTGTGAGATATTGTGTGATTATAGTGTGATGATAAATGTTTGGTATTTAAAGTAATCTGTAAAGTAACTTGACTTTTGTTATTCTGTTGTTGTATCTAGATACGTTCCTGTTAGTAAGGATGTATCTAGATATATCCTTTCTAGGAGGGATGTATCTAGATACATCCTTAGTAAGAGGGATGTATGTAGATACAACCCTGAAGATAAATTGAATGCAATTCATCAGCCCCGCTCTTCCCTGCTGAATATCAAATCCCTCCCCGTGCTTTTAGAGCGTAAACCTAATGAACAGGTAATTATGCTAAATACAGTTTTATGAATAACAATGAAAACCGACTCAACATGTAATAACGTGAAATATGGCTTCTGAGAGAATATGGTAGGTCGTTTGCAACTTGCCTCAGTCGCTGGCTATATAAATCAAAGTCTGTCGAAGTATTTAGTGTAATGTTGGCTTGATTTTAGTTAGTGACTATTCTGCATTTTCACTACTGATTTGTACAGACTGAGGTTTATAGTTTCTACGGAATTTGTCTATTTAACTCTATATAAGGATACCGCACTATTGCCACAGACTATAGAAACAAACGAAAATGCAGAATAGGCAGTAACTTACACCGGGCAAACACTACACGATATCTTTCAACAGACCGTGTTCTGCAACCAGCAATCGAGGCAAATTGCAAACGACCTACCAATATTTCTGATTTTGCGATTTAAAGCATCGCGTAATATAATTTACTATTCACTACCGAAGCCATATTTCAACGGGTTATTTATTAAAATGATATGCAAAGTTAGTAAGGAAGTAGAATAATCATGTCCGTGATTTCTGGCCATGTTCAGTTACTTGTAGTTACTTAATCATATGTTTTTTACTTAATCATATATTTTAAATGTTTTTTCTGTAGGCTTGGACATTTCCCACCTTAAAAACAACTTTCTTTACAGCTTCCGAGTTTCTCGATAAAAATTTGAATGTTAAATTTCAAATGTTATCAAATTTAATCATTTCAGGTGGTACAGTACTGCATGTGTTTTACAGTTACATTTTCATGTATTTCATCAATTTCAACGACATTAGGATTGTTTTGCGTGCATATTATACACAGTGGCGTAGCCAGCCGGACAATGTAGTCCCGCTATGCAAATTCGAAATTGATTTTTTTTAGAAATTGATTGTTTTCACAGTCAATGAACACGAAAATATTTGCATAGCGGGATTAAAACGTCGGGCTGGCTACGCTACTGATTATACGTCTTTACTAGAAAATACATGCATGCAATTGCAGAAACCCTCGCCTTGCTGACAAAACCGTTGTATTTTCCGAACAGTAACCGTTGTATTTTCAGACATGGTAACACGATAATTTTTTAAGAATATTCTTACAAATGAAAATCGCCTAAAAATATCACTTTTAATTACAAAATTATCAATTTCCCAACATATATATGTTAGGTATGTAATTATACGTAATACAAGCTTCAATTTAAAGTGCCTATATCAGGGTTTGGGAGTTTGCATATCTCGAAAGTTTAGGGTATTTTAAGACACTTTGCAATATATTTTGTTATTGAAAAATTTCATCTTGATGGATTTATTAGCTCTTAAAGTTACCGGACATGACGTCAAAAGGAGAATTTTGTTGCAATGAAACAAAGGAAAACTGATTTGCAATTCTCCTTTTGACGTCATGTCCGGTAACTTTAGGAGCTAATAAATCCATCAAGATGAAATTTTTCAATAACAAAATATATTGCAAAGTGTCTTAAAATACCCTAAACTTTCGAGATATGCAAACTCCAAAACCCTGATATAGGCACTTTAAGGTAAAATTCAACCACAAACAGTTCACAAAACGTTTTAAAGTGTTCTTTATAAAACTAAACTGCCTTTAACTATTATTATTAAATGGCTTTATCGATAAACTTTGAGTTTGCAATAAAATGATTTCAAATTCTCGCTTGCAAATAACTTTGGTCTTTGCTTTATTTTTTATTTAAAAAATTCAATATAATAAAAAAGGGAATCAATATTAAAGTTACACTGAAATTTATATATGCTGTCTTGTTTAGTTGTTTCATATACGCAAAGGCCGTCGGGTTTTAAAACCAATATAAAATCAATATTTAAAACAAACTTACCTTCGTTAACGTCGGCTCCCTTCTTTTAGCTGATTCTTTCGCCCTTTCTTTCTTGAAATTTACAAAATCTTGCAGAAATACGAGCAAAAATGAAATATATTTGCAAGAAATTTATCAATCATCAAATCAAGAAATGTTTGCTATTTCGCTGCCGTCATGCAGTCGTTATAATGCAAACTTTAAATTGGACCAATCAGTGTCCGTTATTCATGACAATCCGCCATATTTTTGAGATCAGTGAGGATGACCACCCATCGTTGGTGACCGACGCCCGCGCTCATTGATGAACTTTAGACTTCGCTAATGCTTTCGTTTCCCCGGGTGTAAATAGCCGGGGGGAATTAGTACCCTCGCACGGCGCTTCGCGCCGCCGGCTCGGGGATAACGTATTAAACTCCCGCAATATTTCTGGAAACCATATTGTTTACAGTTTGCAAAGTATGAAAACATTTAAAGTTCTGGCCAGTTGTACGAAAGCTGAATATAGCTACAGTAATATAGCGTTATCCACCGCGGATAGTAATTTTTCAACTACTGTGAAAATACTTGAACATCTTTAGAACTGCAGACATGGACATCACAATTAATTAATAAAAAGAAACTTTAAAGGACAATGGCACCGAAAATTTTTATTGGCTATTTCAATCCTACTTGACGACCTAACTATGAAAATATTATCATTTCGTTCTCAAACATTTTAGTTTGTGTTTCGCCGCCATCTTGGAAATATTTTTTGACAAATTATCTCGAAGGTCAATGAACTTTGTGACGTCATTGGATGGGTAGCACTAAAACTACAAGAGAGAATTCTATTGCGTGCGTGTTATGTTAGCTAAAAATATGTCGTTTTGAGCGTTATACTGGCCAACACTCTTCGCAATCATACAAGATAAGTCTACACTATCAGATAAAAACATATCGAGCGACTGGGAAAGCAAGGAATGGCGCAATTTACAATACAGGTAATTGATCATAAAATATTGCATTAGTATTTGTCTTGTTACACTCGAATTTCTGCGTTTATTTAACACGGAGTAGGATATATACCATGAGAAATAGTGTTACAAAAAAATTACATACTTGGTAAAACTTTGCTGCCTTTTTTTTCGGTTCAAATGCACTACGCGTGGCAATACTCGGTATTGTTTATAGTCATGAAATTGTGTTTACCCAGCCAATGACGTCAGATAATGTATTTTGAGGCATAAATTAGCATACGCACTTATTTTCAAAATGGCGGACAACTGTTGAACTTTCTATCAAATTTTCTCAATAACTAAACGCGACAAACCGGCCAAAATATGAAATTAAATATTCCGCAAGAATACCTAATAGATACAAGTAATAAAATTTTTGGGTACCAATGTCCTTTAAATGAGACTAGATTGGATGATACTATTAATAACCAGGATATGTGCACAAGTAATTATGATCTTATTAGGGTCGATCGTTCTACAACAGGGGCCATTTATTGTCGGTACTATTTACAGACCTCCAAGTGCTTCTGATAATGATGATGATGATAAACTTTATTTAACCACGCTAACATTGTCAGCAGAAGCTGGTTTCCACAATGGGCGTGTAAAAACATTAACAAATTGTTACAAGTAAAATAATAAGGAAGTATTAACATGCAGAATATAAAATTATTAAAATATATACAAAAAGTTTGCTATTTACAATGATGTGGGTTTCTTTATAAGCTATAGGTAGCGATTTTTCTTTTAAAACTTGAGAGCGAATTACTTTCTCTTATATTTTTTGGAAGAGAGTTCCATATGGAAGCTCCATCATACATGAAACTCTTTTTCATATTGTTTGTGTTTGGCTTGGGCAAACGTATGGTACTTGAGCTGTTACGAAGACTGCGGTTTAATAGTCCTTTTTTGAAAGTAAATAATTCTTTGAGACAATTTGGCCCCATGTTATTGAGCGTTTTAAACATTATTTTTGCCTTTGCTTTCACTCTTTGTTCCTTGAGTGGTTCCCATCCTAATATATTTAGCACAGTTTGTTGATCTACCTCATGAGGTACACGTGCTATTAAACGAGCAGCTCTGTTATGAAGTTTTTGGAGACGTGTGGATTGCGTTTCACCAAATATATTCCAAACTTCACAACAGCAGCTAAAGTATGGTTGAATTATAGCATTGTATACGGAAACGAGTATTTTTTATCAACATATTCTTTAATGCTTTTGAGAGCGTATATTCCAGATGATATCTTTTTACATATATTATCTGTATTGCTCTTCCAACACAAATTTTCATCAACAGTCACACCTAGTGTTCTACATTGAAAAACCTGCTTTATGGGTATGTTTTGAATGTGAATTTTAAGTTGCTGAACAGAAGCTTTTTTCAGCATCTGTTTAGTACCAATAATTTGAAATTCAGTTTTCGCCACATTCAAGCTCAGTTTGTTTGCCATGAGCCATTTACGAAGCATTTCTAAATCTGAGTTTACTGCATCTTCAAGATCACTTAAGCATTCTCCAGCTGCTGTGATATTTGTATCATCAGCAAACAGCCGTGGTTTTGTTTTACTCAGACATGCAGGTAGATCATTAATATAGAGTAAGAAGAATAGTGGCCCCAATATAGACCCCTGGGGTACACCACATTTGATGTCATTTTCCCCTGAAATAGATCCATTGACTTCACATCTTTGAGTACGACCAGTTAAGTATGATTTGAGTAATAGAAATGCACTTCCTGTGATTCCAACTAGTTTTAGTTTTTGCAATAAGATCTCATGGTCAACAGTATCAAAGGCTTTTTTTAGGTCTACAAATACAACCAAATTAAAAAGTTTTCTATCCATGTTTATGTACCAATCATTTGTGCAATCAAGTAAAGCTGTTGCAGTTGAATGAAATTTTCTGAAACCAAATTGATGCTCAGAAAGTATGTTATTTGCACTCAAATATTCATAAAGTTGAGTATATAGGATACGTTCCATAATTTTACTAATGGCTGGCAACACAGAAATTGGTCGATAATTTCCTGGCAAGTTTCGTTTGCCATTCTTAAAAAGGGGAATTACTCTTGCAATTTTCCATTCATGTGGAAAAGTACATAAAGTTATTGCTTGATTAAAGATGCAAGTCAATGAATCGGAAATTAATGGTGCAGCAATTTTGATTATCTTGCTGGATATTTTATCCAGGCCAGTAGCTTTGCTACCAGACAGTTCACGTAATAAAAGACAAACATGACTAACAGTAACTGACTGGAATGCAGTAAATTCAGAATTAGTTTTGTCAAGGAAGTCTTTAGAATGACATCCTGGTGTACTAATTTCTTCGGCTAAATTCGGTCCAATATTTGAAAAGAAGGTATTGAAGCCCTCAGAAATTTCATCAGGGCTTGTTAATTTTATGCCATTTAAGTTTAATTCGTTTACTTTAGTTCTTTGATTTTGTTTACCAAGTAAGGTATTAATTGTCTTCCAAGCAGCTTTTGGATCTTGCTTTTCAGTCGCTATTTTATTGGAATAATATTCCTTTTTTGTTTGTCTTAGAAGATTGTTTGTTTCATTTCTGGCTTTTTTATAGTTATCCCAATCTGTTTCAAGTTTAGTGATAATTGCTTTTCTTTTCAAATTATCTCTTGCAATTATTAATTTTTTTATATGACTAGTAATCCAAGGATTTTTTTTAGATTTTGTTTTTTTGTTTTGAATTGGGGCATGTTTATCTAGGACTTGTAAGAAAAGTTGTTTCCAAATTTCCCACATAGTGTCAGGATTGTCTGCAAAAAATAGACATGTTCCCATGTTTGAGTTCCTAGGTCTTGTAAAACTGCTGTTCATTGAATTTTTTCATATTTCTAATTTCAATTATGTTATCATTATCTTTGTGTCGAATGTTAATCTTTCTTATGCCATAAATGAGACTGTGGTCACTAATTCCAGTATGTATTACACCACATTTGGATATTTTTCCTGGCTCATTGGTAATAAAATGATCAATAAGTGTGGAAGATGTCCTAGTGATCCGTGTGGCTTTATCAATTATCTGGGATAATTGATAAATTTCGAGTAAAGATTTAAGTGTCTTAGTTGGATGGTCAGGAATAGACTTAAAAAGGTTGCAGTTAAGATCACCCAGTATATAGATTTCCTTGTTTTCGTTATCAATCTTTTTTAATAGGTTCTGTTGACTCTTTTGCCACAATTGGGCAATTAGTAAAAACAATAGATGATGAAAATAAGGAATTTTACATACTTGGTGACTTAGGGCCTGTTTATATGGAAGCCGGGTTGGCCCGCTTAGCGAGACAGCCCGCTAAGCGAGATCTCGCTGTGTAGTTATTTTTATAGTAAAAATTATCTTGCGTTTATATGGACAAGCGGGCTGGCCCGGTTGCTGAGATCTCGCTTGAAAGAGGCGAGGACTTGCTTACCGGGATGGAAATTTCTCCATATAAACACTCACAAGCGGGCTAGCCCGGTTGCCGGGATGAAAGTTCAAAGATACCGCCGCAAGCTATTTTTAACTGTCAAAACAACATCAATGTAACAAAATTGTCCCGGCAAGCGGGATGAAATTTTCTCATATAAACACAAGAGAAATTCATCCCGCTTATCGGGCTGTCTCGCTAAGCGGGCCAGCCCGGCTTCCATATAAACAGGCCCTTAAATCCTAACATGCTTGACACCTCAGACAATGCCACAAAGAATTTAAATTCAATCATGGAATTATATCAATTATCGCAAACGATAAACACACCCACCCGTGTGACCACGACCTCATCCTCCCTAATAGACGTTTGTCTTACTCCCACTCCAACTAAGTTAATAACATCACAAGTAATACCGATTACCATTAGTGATCATTACATGATCTTCGTTGTTCGTAAAATAAATATCCAGCGCAAACAAAACAGTCACAAGAAAGTTGAAATTCGTAATTTAAAATATTTTAATGCTGAGAGTTTCCAAGCTGACCAGCGTGGTGAAGAATGGGAATTATTAGATAACAATATCTGCGTTGATAAGATGTGGGACACATGGAAAACACTTTTCGTGAAAGTTCTTGATAGGCATGCCCCAATCAGGGAAAAGAGAGTTAAAAATAAACCAAATGTTCCTTGGCTCACTAGTACAATTAAATAACAAATCCGCAAACGCGATCGCCTTAAATCTCTTGCTATTAGACATAAATCGGAAAATTACTGGAACGCATACAAAACCTCTAGAAATCGCGTAATTGATGCATTGCGAGAAACAAAAGCAGCATATTATAAGGGAGAATTTAAGAAAGTCAAACATGATCCCAAACAAGCATGGAAAACTGTGAATAAAATCCTAAACCGTAAACAAGAAAGTAGAGAAATAAATTGTCTTGAAACACAGAGAGGACAAATTTCACATCCAACGGAGTTAGCGGAGTGTTTTGTTAATTATTTCACCAATATTGGTCCAGATATTGCCAAAAATATCGATAATGGTGACAGAAATTTCAAGGATTACATCCCGACAACTAGTAGCTTTAATTTTCAAACAGTGTCTGAATCGAACGTATACAGACTTCTGTTATCTTTAAATCCTCGTAAATCTACTGGAATTGACAAAATCCCTGCTAAAATTATTCGCATTGCTGCTCCTGTAATTACAAACTCATTGACAAAAATTTTCAATATGGACATTATAAGTGCAACTGTTCCTTTTGAGTGGAAAATAGCAAGAGTCACTCCCTTATTTAAAAACGGCCCACGAAACTTATTAAACAACTATTGCCCCATTTCTATCCTCCCTGTAGTAAGTAAACTTTTTGAAAAAGTATTATACGAACAACTCCATGAGTATCTTGTTACACAGGAGTTGTTGTCCCCTCGTCAATTTGGTTTTAGGAACTTTCATTCTACAGCCTCTGCTCATTTAGATAGTACAAATGAATGGTTTATTAATATGGATCGTGGTTTGTTTAAGGTGGCTCCCTACAGTTCCCTAAAATTCTAGGTACTTTGTGTATCGTTCGCTTTGAACCGAATTTATATTAGATACACTTAAGACAAGGCAATATGATCATTTCCAGGAAAGTTCAGAAGCTGTGTGCTGTCCATTTATGAAAAAAATTAAAACAGTGTTTGTGTTGCCATGGCAACCATGACGTTTAATCTTTTGCACTTTTATTGTCTAATTTCACAATAAATTGACAATATCTATATTTTCCTTCGGTGAATTTTTCTGAATTTTTTTTTTAAGATATAAGGTCCATAAAGGAAAAACATCAAAATTTGAAGGGAATTTACAAATAAGTTTTCGAGATATTCGTGAATGACGGTTACAGAAAAAGTTATTTGTAGAATTTCGTAAAATTTGGATATGTTGTACCACTCGTCTTGTATAACAAAAATACAAAGTTTAAAAAAATTTCACCGAAGAAAACACGAGAAAATCATCGCTAAAATCGGCGTGGCCAGCATAAAAAAAAATCGACTCGACATGAGCACGATCTGCGCATGCGTGTAAATTGAAGCGTGTGATTTATAATGATTTCAACTTTTTGGCTTACAAATACATAAGAAAACAGATATTTCTGACTTGTTTGATATGAAAATAAAATATTAATCTTGAAAATACTAATAAAAAACACTATTATAGGCATTGTATTAAATCCAGTGTTAGTTTACATTTGTTTTTGTTGTTAAAATCGGTGTGAAAACTTTTCTAAACATCGAACTACAAGTTTAACTTTTCATATAAAACAACTCATAACTGTTTTATTTGATTTAGCAGATAAAACGATCATACCTGTAAATTGAATTGATTGACAGAACTTATATAAGTTTCGGCAACAGTTCACTACTGTTCAAGAGTTAATAGAAGACAGTATCATTTCAGTTTGACAGCTCGCAAAACAACAAGTTGAAAATTTTGAGCAATATGAAAGACAATACTGAACGTAAATACGTAAAAACACACGAAAAGATAGGTTAAACTAGTTAATAACATACGTACTGTTCGAATTCAGGAAAAATTAGGATTATAATGAAAAACTGAGGCTTTCTTTGCAGATAAAAACGCCAAAAAACTTCCCACGGCTTGTTTCAATATTTTTGCCGAACAGTAAACACGACGATTCCACGCGCAGGTCGCGAGGATGAAGTCTGATCTATATAAATCGTATTTAAACTGTACTAACTGTAGGGAGCCACCTTAATATAGCTGTTTTTCTGGACTTACAAAAGGCGTTCGACACCATAAATCATGACATCCTGTTAACGAAACTTGATCTTTATGGCCTACAAAAGCCATCATTAAACCTTTTAGGATCCTATTTAGCGAATAGAACCCAAATGTGTTCCGTTAATGGCGCTCTGTCGGGCACGAAGTTGGTTACATGTGGAATCCCTCAAGGTTCAATTCTTGGCCCACTCTTATTCTTAATCTACATTAATGATCTGCCTAACAGTTTGGAGTACTTGTCGACAAGAATGTTTGCCGACGATACGACTCTAACTGTATCTGGCAAGTCAATTCAAGATGTAGAGGTGCCATAAATCATGACCTTACCAACGTTAAACAATGGCTTTCTGCAAATAGATTATCTCCTAATCTAGTCAAAACTGAGTATCTACTAATAGGATCTCGGTACAACATAAATAATTTACTTGCTGCACCAAATGAATTGGTTTTGGTGATACACCAATTAAAAAGGTCAAAGAAACAAAAGCACTTGGAGTTCATATTGACGAGTTTCTATCGTGGGATAAGCATATTGATAAAATTGCTAAGATTTCATCCGGAATTGGGGCGATCAGAAAGCTAAAATCCTGTGTGGATCATAATACATTAATATGTGCTTATAATGCACTTATACTTCCACACCTAGATTATTGTTGCGAAGTTTGGGACACCATTGGCGCCACACTTTCTGATCGACTAGAGAAACTACAAAATAGGGCAGCTAGAGTTATTACTGGCCGTAAAAACGAACACGGCCAATCTGAACTTGCTCTAGACGAACTGAAATAGAAACCCTTAAGTGAACGCAGAACACATTTCGTAGCAAGTCTTATGTATAAAATAACTCACGAACTGGCGCCAAAAAGACTAACCAACATTTTTCAAAGGACGTCTTCCTCTTATTACTATAATATGCGAGGCTCTTCCACCAAACTCTTTTTGCCCAAACCTAAGACTGAATATCTTAAAAAAAGTCTTAGTTATAGGGGAGCAAAATTGTGGAACAGCCTTTCAGATGAAGCAAGAAACAAACATTCTTTTGCTTCGTTTAATTCATGTATACGACACCTGGCCAATTAATTAATTAATTAATTAAGAATATTACATAGTACTAACATTAATAAATATGTAAATAATTATATACTAGTTGTATTTGTAATGTATTGTAATTGTTGTTAACTGTAATGTAATGTATGACCATAATTTGTATTAATTGTATTTTTAACTATTTAAATCTACGCTCCCCCACCCCCCCCTTGGAAATCAGCTCTCGCTGTAGGGGTTAGCGTAGTTAAATAAAGTTTTACCTACCTACCTACCTATGTACGCGTAGCGGACCTATTTTTCTAATACGTACACTATTTGAGCATACTGATATGTCGTATTTAAATATGACATTACACGATATAAAACAGACCCCGTGCGCTAATATTAACCCCAAGTCCCCAATGACCCTTGTACAGGCCGTGATTATGTAAACAACGACAAATACGATTCTATATGCGTTGGAAATGACTCTCAACCTGATAAAACATGTTAAAATAACGACTTTACTAATTACTAAGAATTTACACACATCTTTAATTGTTTATACAGTGTGAACATACGTTATGCACTTAAGCCTGGCGCACACAAAATCAATATGCCTCGTTGGCGGTTGATGAATCTAATGAAACTAATAGAACCAAATCAATATGCCTCGTTGGCGGTTGATGAATCTAATGAAAACAAAGATATGGATCATAATGTCACCCCTACTTCAACACATATAGAAAATTCGACAAACTCCGGTAGAAGAATACAACACCAAAAGGAAAAGCAAAGATACTCGGTCGAAACGACACAACAACACAATGCCTCAAGCTCAAAGTCTACCGAAGGCCCGATAGCGATCCTAGGAGACTCGATGTTAAAGAAACTAAGTCCTTCAAGATTACGCCGTTCGACTGGGAAAAAGATTATAGTCAAGACGTTTCCTGGAGCAACTACTTCGGACATGAAGCATTATATTAAACCTACTCTGGAGAAAAATCCCCAACTAGTCGTGATCCACGTTGGAACAAATGACATCCAACATAAAGAGCCCGAGGAGATAGCTAAGGAAGCTGAATCACTGTGTAGAACTATCATGGTGAACGGCTTGTCAAAAGTCGCTATTTCAGAGATCATCCAGAGGGCAGATGAGAAATTGAATACAAAAGTTAAAAAAACGAATGTTCTCCTGGCAAAGGTTTGTAAGAATAATAACTGGTCTCTTATTTCCAATAGTGATATAAATACTTCTAGCCTTAATGCATCTGGTTTACACCTAAATGATAGAGGAGCAGCAATACTAGCGAAGAACTATATTGATTTTTTTCGCAAATGACTATATTCATCACAAATATGCATTTTAGACTATCTTTGCCATATTAACAATTTATCAGATAAGTCATCGGAATCAAGAGTAAATGAACAAACTTCTACGAGCACTAGCTATAGCGAGAATACAAATGAAAATGAATCTTTAATTCCAAAAATTAGAGGCTTTAAAATGGCAAGCTTAAATATTGCTAGCCTTCTAAAACATATTGATGAACTGAGACTAGTAATGCATAATAATGATATTGACGTACTCGCAATTAACGAAACTAGAATGGATAGTACTATACCAATTGAATTGATATCCCTATCCGGTTATACTTGGGTTTCCAAAAACAGAAATAGATCTGGTGGTGGTGTTGGCTTTTTCATACGTGATACAATTAATTTCCAGCTTAGATCTGACCTTAACGATCCTAATATTGAAATCTTAACAATTGAAATTACCAAAAACAAAAGCAAGCCATTTCTACTTACCACATGGTATAGGCCCCAAACGACCCTATCGACACACTTTATAAATTTGAAAATTGCCTTAAATTGATTGATAATGAAAATAAAGAAAGCATTATTTTAGGTGACGTTAATTCGGATATCCTAAGTAGCAATCCTTCACATCTTGTCTCTGAGATGAATTTCATCACTAATCTTTATCAATACGAGCAATTGATAAATGAACCTACAAGAGTCACAAAAGACAACGCAACTTTGATTGATCACTTTTATACAACAAAACCAGACTTAATAATTTCTAGTGGGGTAAGAATTATCCCTATTAGTGACCACTACTTAATTTACGGTATTCGTAAATTTTATACAACCAAGGGAGCCCCGGAAGTTGTAGAATATCGGGATTTCAAGCACTTTAATGAAAACAATTTTCTTTTTGAATTGGAATCATTATCAAGCCTAAATTTAGACCATCTAGATCCCAACATTTCTTGGTTAACTTGGAAAAATAAATTTCTTCATATTGTCAATAAACATGCACCCTTAAAAAAACGTAGAGTGTCTAAGAAACGTGTACCTTGGTTAACCCGTGAG
>CACRXK020012964.1:0-14513 GCA_902702795.2 Paramuricea clavata
CTGGCTTCCGCTGTCCATCAAGACACGTACAGGAATTAAAGCATCTTCCACTTTCGAGTAAGCATACGCGGTCGCAGTTTGCAAGAAAACTTTACATTTCGATCGAGTTGCTGCAGTTGTCGAATTTTGACATGCAGTAATGGTTGCGCCTTTGCTTGCACTTGTTTCGGGCTGCTCTTCTTTAGTTGTCGATTTTGAATCACCGTCCTTATAATCCTTATCTTTTCCACCAGCGTTTGGGAATTTTGCCACAACCTTTTCGCCAATTGATTGGTGATGTCGCCCTTCGCATCGACGACACCTTTTCGACGGATGACATTGGTTGGCACGGTGACCGACTTGTAAGCACACGAAACAACGATTGTCTCGTCTCAAAATTTCCTTTCGCTCACTGGGTTTCACTTTCGATTCACACGAAACTGAATAATGCAGATTCCCACAGTAGGCACATCTGATCGCACCATACGGTTTACTATCCCTCCCTTGAGCTGCTAGCGAGGTAGTCGTAGATGGAAAACGAGGTGGTGGTTTTACCTTCTTCTCGCTGTCGGCCCTTACATGATCACTTAATTCACGAGCTTCCACTTCCTTTCGTATTATCTCTAATAACTCCTTTATTTCCCATACCTCTTTATCCGATTTTCTAGCGATTTCAAGTCGAACGTCCCCAGGTATCTTGGACATAATAACTGGAATTAGTAAACTCCCGTACTGATCCGGTTTCACACCAAGAGCTTCTAATCCTCTAACGTTGACACTTACTTTGTCATATACAAACCGCAATTGCGATGATTTCTCCCCAACACATGGAGCTAACTTCAAAAGTTCGTCCATATGGGCTGCTATGATTTGTTGCGATTTCCCGAATCTCTCCTGTAATATATCAATAGCCGATTGGTAGTTATCCGCTGTAACTGCCAGTCCCTTTATTGCTCGAAGCGCATTTCCCTCTAATAATGACAAAAGATAGTTATACTTGTCAATGTTTGTTAAATACGAATTTCGGTGTACAGCGCTCTGGAAACTTTCCCAAAAAGTTCGATAGTTTGTAATATCTCCTTTGAATTTCGGTAGTACCAACTTGGGTAGCTTAATTGCAGGTGCGTAGTGCACTGTCGATCCCGGTTGTAACACAGATTGTACCGTTGATGCGTTGATGGTATTTGATGATGCTTCCACTTGGTTCGATTCATGATTGTTCGATGTTTCCACTTGGTTCGATTCATGACTGTTCGATGTTTCCACTTGTAGTTGGTCGTCGTTCGATTGACTTGTCCCCTCGTTGGAGACAACATCAGTGTTTATTTCGCTTGTTTTAGAAGTCGTTGGCCCAGGTTTATCGATTACCTTGCCCGTCGCACTCGTAAATTTCTCGATTCTACTACTTACGTCGCTTGCTCTCGAAAACATTTCTTCCGTTTCTTCGATTTCTCGTTCGATATCGTCGATTTCGCATAACTCTAGCACTTGAGCATCGAGCTCTTTAAGTCGTATTATTTTCTCGTTTAACAAATTCGCTATTGTTCGTAGTCGATCCTTATTCGTTTCACTACCCTGATCTAACAGCTCGATCGCTTCTTTGCTGTATCTCGTAACAACTCCCCGATTTCCCGAGCGAATAGCTCGTATCCTTTTCAAATCTTTGTTCGGCTCGCTCATATTCTCGCGTAAACAACTCCGATATTTTCGATTTTAATTCGATCTTTCGTCAAAGCTAGCGCCCCACGTTGGGCGCCATGTAAACAACGTTCAATTTTACTATATATTTAATAACATTTAAACACATATCACAATAAAACAGCCGGTTCGGCACTGGCGCTAGCTTTGTTATATTTTCGCCATGTCTGGAGGCATGAACTCTAAAAAGAAGGCGGGTTGTGGGCGTGCCACACTAGCTTCTGATTGGCGCGTTGTCTCTACGTCATTACTATCATTTATAATGTTAATATAAACCTGAACCGTTCGATACATATATCAACACGGATAATGTTTTATATTTGTTAAATATAAAATGCGTACTCCTATCTTTCCTCAGTCAAAAGTTTGTCTCCACAAAATGGCGGATTTGAAAGGGGATACGCATGAAAAAGTGGAGATTCGTGGTCATTGATACTTGACAAGTACGCGTTCTATAGGCTATCTGTATATTATTCTATGCTGTCAACTCTCATGCACTCCCAATCTCGTTTGATCTGGGCTTAACATTGATCGACTTGAACTTGTTCAAATTTCGAAGCGACTGTCAGTGATACTTTCTACGATAATTATTATTCTGGTGAGTTGTAGGATCTAACCCGAAAAGTAGGCCCTAATCGCCTGCATGGGTGCGGGTACGGACTTCACATGAGAAAACACATGTTTTTCGTATTTTGTTTGTTTGGATTACGAAGGGCAAAAGTCATGTACATTTGCATGATTGTTATCCTGTTTTCTATGCATTTGTAAAGCAATTTGTGTGTTGTAGCGTATAAAAGTATTGTTTCTGTAGAAACCACCTTTAAATAACCGATGTTTTATTCGAAAATATCAATATTGATATTTGATTCTGTGCATGCATTGACTCTGTATTTATGGTGCGTTTCGGATAGTCCTTTTGAAGAACAACATCAGTTTTCAGGCGACTCTTGCATAATCTCGTTTGAGAAACATCTCAAGATAAATCCGCGCACCATCGACAAAGGTTCCCTCTTTCTGAAGCTACACTGAATAGCAATGCATTGTGGGAAAAGCACAGCAGTTCCAGCATTTGCAAACGACAGAAAATTCATCAAAATTAGATTGAAAACATTTGATTTTTACTTTACCTTACTTGAATACGTCAGTAACTTTGTTTCATAATCCTCATTCAATGTTACAACCCCGCCAATGTTTTCTTTATTAATCAGCTAGAAATTGAGAAAATTTGGCTGTTAGTTATGACGCTCGAACGAAAACGCGCGCGACTATAACTTTAACAACTAACACGACTACATACCTGAGGAGTGCTTGTGGTGGACATTACTTTTGTTTACCGGTCAATAATAAAATCAATGAGTAATAAAGCAAAAATTAAGGTTTCTCGTTTCTTTTTGTTTTCCTTTTTAATTGTTGTTTTTGTTTTCTTTTCTTTTCCTTTTTGTTGTTTTTCTTTTCTTTTGACACTTGGCTTGGTATATACAGAGAATAAAATGGCTTTAACAGTACTGGCTGTTCCGGGTCTACAAAACATACTGTTTCCCTCCGTCCCAATCAATAGGTGCTAATTCAAGGATATTCACCTCGATGCTTCGCGTGCAGATTAGTATCCTTGCACTATTCACCTCCTTCATTTAAAAAGCCCTTCCAAGGTTAACTTAAGGACGCCATCTTGAATGTACATATTTTCAATGGTTTCAACAGTTGTCGATGGTTAATTTTTAATAATGCTAGTTTATCTTTAATTTCGAAAATGTATACGTATGTCATCTGTTTTTTTGATCATCATGTAAACTTAGTTCCTTTTTGTTGGGACTGATTGCTTTATCATGCAAACATAATTACATGTTACAATTATATGGTAAAATTTATTGTTGATGATTCAATAAATAGGTCACAAAACGTCTTGGTTGGTATTAACCAATATAAAAGAGGCATACCATTGGGAACCATTTGTTTATCATTTTAAAGAGCGACTCACTTAGAATTTTGGCAATTTTATTTATCTAGCCCTTAAATGATAATTGATATTAAATAAATCTAGTTGCAATGTGCCTTCAACTGTCCCTTTATGGTGAATGGCAACATTATTTGTAGTGAACCCTACTTGTAGAATGGAGTCTGTGTAAGCTGCCCTAAAAAGTGGACTTGGACATGCAGGGCCGCACAGAAAAATTTGGGGCCTGGGGCAAATTTAATATTTGGAAGGGACCCTAGGGATTTTCTATCATCAAAGATTCTTGAAGTTATATGGCGCTCTTGATTTCCATATTCTTGCACTTTTAGGACAATTTGCAAAATTATTTCCTTCGGGTTTGAATGTTTATATAACATTTTCATGCATATTCTGTACTTCAGTAATTCGGAGGGTTCTGGGGAATTCTTTCCCGGGATTTTGAAAGCTAAAGTCCCTAGAATACAATTCCTGCATTCTGGGAGAATATTTAACTGTGGTTTCTATGCATATTTTATTTTAGTATAGGTAATCACGCGATGGCGAGTGCAATTAGGGATTAATAGTACGAGTGATATTTGGGAATTTTGCTAAAATTGGACGAGCCGCTGGGGTGAGTGGTTGTACGAGCAACATCATATGATTACTTGTTTATTATTAGCACGACAAAATTGGATACTTCTCAATGTCAACATCATATTCTCTCGCCAAAGGCCAGTCCTGCCAGACTTTCAACCAAAATTTGTTGCTTTTGTTCGTATTTTCATTTAGTTCTTTTGTTAATAAAGCAAAATTTGGTGCTTTTGTTCGTATTTTCATCTAGTTCCTCTAGCGCAATTTCATTTCACATTTGTGTTTAAAATATCTTCCCACCATTTTGTTTGTTTTGGGAAAATCATTAATTGTACTGCAGTACAATTAATGAAATAATTGTACTCCTCTTAACCAATCAGCATCCAGTGATTTTGTCATGCTAATAATAAGTATAGGTAATCATGCGATGGCGAGTACAATTAGGGATTAATAGTACGAGTGATGTTTAATCCCTAATTGTACGAGCAACATCGCATGATTACTTGATTTGTTTATTATTAGCATGACAAAATTGGATACGTATACTTCTCAATGTCAGCATCATATTCTCTCGCCAAAGCCCAGTCCTGCCAGACTTCCAACCAAAATTTGGTGCTTTTGTTTGTATTTTCATTTAGTTCTTTTGTTAAAGCAAAATTTGGTGCTTTTGTTCCTATTCTCATCTAGTTCCTCCACGGCAATTTCATTTCATGCTTGCGTTTAAAGTACGTTTCCGCCATTTTGTTTGTTTTGGGAAAATCATTAATTGTACTGCAGTACAATTAATGAAATAATTGTACTCCTCTCAACCAATCAGCATCCAGTAATTTTGTCATGCTAATAATAAACTATCAAATTATAAGTCACTGCATGAAAATGTTTTCCATCTTAATTGTTTTTCATGCCTATTTTTATTAGGTTTTTTTGGGTCCTGACTAACATATTAACCCATTAAGTTGCATTGCGCCCCAACTGCGCCCAGTTCTTTATTATTTTATTGTCTTAAGGTGGCTCAATACAGTTTTTAAAAAAATGGAAAATTCACGATTTAGATGGACAATTATTACTTGTTGATAAACAAAAAGTACCTTACTGATATAAAACAACATCTAAAGAATTTGAATTTTTGAACAAAAGTTACGCAACTGGCGTTGCTATGGCAACAATGACGTTTCAAGATGGCGGATATTTTGGCTTTAAAGTAATTTAACTCGTAAATGACATCGGTGACTCCCCAATTTTATTTTAAAAAATGATTTCTCTTAGTATAATCAATTATTTTGACAATTTTAAAAAAATCTGTGGAGCCAAAAAAAAATTATTATGAATAATCACCTTTACGTAATTTAAAAAATTTCAGCTCCACGGAATTGTTTTTAATTAATTGTCAAAATAATTGATTATACTAAGTCTAAGAGAAATGTTTTTTTTGGATAAAATTTGGGGGTCACCGATGTCGTTCACGTGTTAAATTACTTTAAAGCCAAAATATCTGCCATCTTGGAACGTCGTTGTTGCCATAGCAACAGCAGTTACGTAACTTTTGTGCAAAACTTCAAACTCCTTAGATGTTGTTTTATATATTAAGTGAGGTCCATTTTGTTTATCAACAAGTAATAATTGTCCAAAAATACGCATCTAAATCGTGAATTTTCCATTTTTTTAAAAATTGTATTGAGCCACCTTAAATAAGATTTTATTCGTGAAAAGAGAGCACTGGCATTCAACGAATTAATCTATGCATGGAAAGTTTACACAGAAAATGGTTTTCAGCAAGTCGGGCAGAATGGGGAAAAGTCGGGGAAATATTTTCCCTCCTGTTCGCCCATGTCAGCTGGATCTTTCCAAATTTTATCGAATATTGAGCCCAAAATGCAGGAACATTCTAGAGGAAGGGTCTGGGGGGAATTTGTTACCCTGGCTATCAAAATCTTTCTCGATATAAGCATAATGTTGTCAATTAATTATTTCGGTTGCGAATATATCAAGAAAAGCAG
Source organism: Paramuricea clavata (assembly GCA_902702795.2). NCBI lineage: Eukaryota > Metazoa > Cnidaria > Anthozoa > Malacalcyonacea > Plexauridae > Paramuricea > Paramuricea clavata. Next base: position 6,199 of record CACRXK020012964.1, read on the forward strand.
TGGCGCCACCAGCTCGATAATTGGGGGCGAATATTCATATTTTTGTGTTCATAGACTAAAAACAATCAATTTCAAAAGAAATTAATAATGCAGAGTTCACATGAAGATATGAATATTCCCCCCCCCAATTATCGAGCTGGCGGCGCAACTGCAAGAAAGTGCCTAAGATCTTGCATGTTCATTAGCACAATGAGACAGGCCAGTCGTTAATCTCACAAGTCAACCCTTCATATATACTCACTGATGTTGCAATGATCCGTAAAGGTAAAGCACCAAGTACAACATTCCCATCAATTCTGTCATACCATTTTCTCTTGTGGCTCATGCCCACAGTGATGATATTCCATAACAATGTCGGGTAAAATAAAGCCCTAGCTACTTTAGGTGATGTAATGGAACTTTGTATCCTTTGTAGCAAGCCATATTTTAAATCCCCCATGTATATTTATTCACACATCATTGAGAGCAGTATGGCAGAAGTCAGCAGGTATTGCAAAATTTGCTTGCGCGCTCATTTCCCCATCCATTACGTCATCCTGCTAAATTACGTAATGAAAACACAAAAATAGACACGTGTGATGTAAACACTGATGTAAACACAATACCTTGGACAAAATGGCTGCAAGATTGATCGCTTTTTATTAAAGCTTTAAGTGTTTGTTTCACAACGATGGAGGAACAAAATAGTAGCGAATCACCGCCAGTAAGCTTGGTTAAGGCATTAAACATGAAATATTCGGAAGAGAACTGCATGGTTGATGATTTTGCACATATATATTTGTCGTCCAGGGCAAAGCAAAAGACGAGGGGTCAAGGTAATATATTTATGTGTTTATGCCTCTGACATATTTATGAAACTTGATCAAGTCGACTTTATGGGGCATGTCACAAGTGATCGAAGTATGGGAATCTCAAGCTTTATAAAATTTATATAATATATAATATATAAGTAATCTTTGTATTTGAACTGCATGCCTTCGCCAGAATAACTTTAAAATGCCTGGACTAGCTGTAGTGTCCCACAGGGAATAGCCATTTATAGTGCAAAAATATAAATAAGGGAATCTTCAATTTCTACAATGCTAACGTAATAAGTGGCCTGTCTTAAACTGTTTCAAATTTATAGAATATGTCTACTCAATTTGAAGCTACATGTATGAGAGATTATTTAATTGTTTTTGAAATTATAAAGATATGCATGTCAATGCACCACCTGTGGGGCAAAGCTGTTATATAGCCTGTTCATTGCCCTCAAACACACAAAAGAAACACAAGAAATGCATTGTTGTGGTAGCTTCAGTGGCGGCAGTGAATGGGTTTGATTATTTTTTATTGGGGGTAATTTTCAGCTACTTTTGCAGTGCCGTAGTTTTTGGCTAAGTGCAAGTTAGACAGGCAAAACAGGACCGAACTGTCATAGCAGTAGCATAGGATGATTATCTAAACTTGAAGGCCAGCAAGTACGGGGTGGGGTTTTCCGGGGTTGACAAATTGAGGCTTGGGAATGCCATTTCCAACACATTATGGCACTGAATTGAAGAATGTGGACAACAAAAAAATGCTGCAAAAAAATTGCACCATAATTCGTTTTGGTCAGTTTGTATGACTTTGTGGTGGGGGCTAAAATTGCCAGCAAATTAGCATAGGTGAATTTTGCAATGGAAAAAGCTAATAGATACACTTTTCAACCAAGACATATATAACTTAATCTACTGTATTTTTGGGTGGCTTGGTCCCCTGTAAAAAGTGACAGGTGCAACAGTTTCCATAGTTTAAATTTTTACTTCAGGAGTATTTCATCGACCACAAAGTTCAGGTATTCATTTTGTTCACTTTGGTCATTACCATCAAGAATCTTCATTTTACTGTGACAGATGTCTTACTCTGATCTTTGCTGACGGGAGGGGATTAAGCTATATAGCCGACCCCCTCCCCCTATAGGCTCCCCGTTCAACTGCCCCTGAGTAGATTTACTAGCTTGTAATGTTATACAGCTATTTCAATTTCTACTCTAATCCCCTTTCTATACCCCATATGTACTTCTGCTCCCAATTCTTCCTTAGATTACACTTGTAATTCTATACTCTGTAATTAGTTGTAATTTATTCATGCATATATAATTTGGAATTTTATATCAATTCATTCTTTACTCTGAAAATGTCAACTGAAGACGAAACGTTAGTTCTGTAAATAATTAAATTGATGAAACTTTCTCTTTGTTATGGCTATTATTATACGGGCCGGACATTATATGCAGGGCATTGATATTTGTTATTAGATATTTAGATTATTTCAGTTAATAAGGTAACTGTCATTAAAGTAAATTATTTTTAAAGTGCTTATGAAATGAAATTTTTGCCTCATTTTTTATTGTCTTATTAAAAGGTACTGCTTAAATGATGAAGAATGACGTTTATAGTTTGTTCGTATCTTAACTCATTCCCAAGTTATCGCACTTTCTATATTTTGAGTTGTGACGTCACTAGTTTGAGTCAAAATAGTGGCAATAACAAGAAAATCTGATATCTTGATGATCATTTAAGAAAATTAAATGAAACTTGGCACACTTAGTGGGTGCAACGAGGTGAACAATTTGGCTTGTTTATATGGTTGTTATGGCAACACACTCGTCCCCAATCCCTTCTCTTCCAATTTCTATATGATCCATTTCCAACGAAATAAATAGTAATTTCTGCAATTATCGATTATCACTATAATAAGTGTAGGTGTTGTGATCAGGTTAAACCGTTATAACATGCAAACATCCTCTGCAAAAGGTCTACAGGAGAAAATTGGTGAAAAAGAAGAGAAGAGACTGGGGACTAGTGTGTTGCCATGACAACCACATGACCTGCCGTAAGTATTCATATGGGTGCACCCACTAAGTGTACTGAGTTTCATTGAATTTTATTAAATACTCACTAAGATATCAGACTTTCTTGTTATTGCCATTATCTCAAGTCAAACTAGTGACGTCACAACTCGAAATTTAGAAAGTGCGATAACTTGAGAATGAGATAAGATGAAGAAACTGCAAACGTCATTCTTCATCGCTCTAGCAGTACGTTTTATAATGTATAAATTTCGTTTCATAAGCACTTTAACCTTTGACTGCATGTAGCCTTTAACCATATAGCCCCTTTTTGTTTTGACAATAACAATATGAATAATTTAGACATCGTCTTCGCACTATATCCGAATATTAGTGTCTTCGCGACGACATTAATACTTGTTTTGAAATGCACACTAAACTGATTATCATCTTAATATGCTTATTATGGCAATTCGTGGAATGCCCTGTAACAAGAAATGCTTCAGAACTATTTGGAGAAACGAGGGAATGCATATTCTCGTCATATACGGCGTGTAAAAGGAAACTTTATCTCTGTACAATCGAGAATCTAAGTCGCCTCTGTCAACGTGAAAAGAATGGGATGGGTAGGAAGCGATTCGTTTCTGCAAGGACTAGTTATTATCCTAACGGTCTTGCCAGTTTTCAACTAACAAGAATTGCTACATCTGGAGATATTTCGCCTAATCCCGGGCCTGTTAGTGGAAGTATAAATCGGCCGAAATGCTCTGTTTGTAATCGGACAATAGCAAGAAACCATCGAACCGTGAGTTGCAAATTGTGCAATCTTTTATGTCATTTAAAATGCGGAGGTATTTCTCCAGCTCAATATAAGGATTTACAATCTGGTAATACTGTTATGAATTGGTCTTGTTCAGAATGTATAGAAACCTTGAAATATTTTCCCTTTGCGAACGTGAGCAATCTCGAACACGAACTTAATACTTCGGACATGCCACACAATTTGCATAACACATCACGCTCATCTAATGAAAGCATCATAGACCCAGTGTGACCAGGTTTAGTACATTTTATTACCAGATCCGATTGGATGCCCTTAGACAACCCCACCTGCTTTAAACAACTGCAACATTAAGAACAGGAGGGGGCACCAACCAATTTTAAGCAGTTTTAGTAAAACAATTTGCATATATGGTCACACTGCATAGACCCTCTCGAGAACATGATTCGAGTAAAACAAAGACATCACAGTCAGGATCTGATGTTACATATTAACATCAATAGTCTGCAGAACAAATTCGAAGAGCTAAAGTTAATTAACGACAAGCTAAGAGCAAGCATAATTATTCTAACCGAGACAAAAATCGATTCAACGTACCCTGACAGTCAATTTAAATTAAATAACTACCGTCTCTTTCGTAATGACAGGGTCAAAGGCGGTGGAGGGGTTTTAGCATATGTAAGATCAGGAATATCTGCCAAACGACTTAAGCTGACGAAAATCTATAACACACTAGAACCTATCATCCTAGATGTAAACATTGGAGGCGGCAATTTTGCGATAATTGGCCTATATAGCATACATGTCCAATACTCCCGCATTTCACGACTCGTTACAAGTTGTCACAAGTCGTGAAATCCATCGCAAGGTACAAGTCGATATAACTCGTCACGAATTTCGTCACGAGTCGTAAAAACGCAAAAATAGTACCGGGTATCATCTCTTCTGAATTTACGAACTTGCTTACATGAAGTTTGCATTGCCTAGTCTTCATATGATGTTGTGCTGATGTGGTTCACGAATTTCGTGACGAGTCGTAAAAAGGCAAAAATAGTATCGGGTATCATATCTTCTGAATTTACCTTTCCTGTATAAGCCCTGCCGTAATATATATTGATGCCTGTTCTTCAAAAATGCAGTCTACAAGTATACTTATACTTCGGCATTTTTTGCTTCCTTGAATTTGGTATCTTTATATAAAGAGTATACTTTGGCATTGAGCGATTGCGCGTATACAGTACGTTTGGCATTGCTAGCTTCACTCTAGCTTCACTGAAGCTTGTATATCTTCATACTTACCGAGTGCTCCTTTATATATCGGTTAAACACTTGCATGTCTGGTGATAAAATCCTAAATAAGCCATGTCAGTGAATATTCTATACGGTTGTATAGAATATTCATGCAATGGCATCATACAATATATATATATATATATATTGTGATCATGCCGAGTTCTTCAAAAACCACTCTGCAAGTATACTTTGGCATTGAGCGATTGCGCGTATACAATCTGGCATTGCTACTTCACTGAAGCTTGTATATCTTTATATTTACCGACGAGTCGTAAAAAGGCAAAAATAGTATCGGGTATCATATATACTTCTGAATTTACCTTTCCTGTAAGCCTGCCGTAATATATATTCATGCCCGTTCTTCAAAAATGCAGTCTACAAGTATACTTATACTTCGGCATTTTTTGCTTCATTGAATTTGGTATCTTTATATAAAATCATATCAGTGAATATTCTATACGATTGTATAGAATATTCATGCATCATACGATATCTATATATTGTGATCATGCCTCGTTCTTCAAAAACCACTCTGCAAGTATACTTTGGCATTGAGCGATTGCGCGTATACAATCTGGCATTGCTACTTCACTCAGTTCACTGAAGCTTGTATATCTTTATATTTACCGACGAGTCGTAAAAAGGCAAAAATAGTATCGGGTATCATATCTTCTGAATTCACCTTTCCTGTAAGCCCTGCCGTAATGTATATTCATGCCTGTTCTTCTAAAATGCAGTCTACAAGTATACTTATACTTCGGCATTTTTTGCTTCATTGAATTTGGTATCTTTATATAAAGTCATATCAGTGAATATTCTATACGGTTGTATAGAATATTCATGCATCATGCATACAATATATATATTCTCATCATGCCTCGTTCTTCAATGAACCCAGTATGAAAGTATACTTTGGCATTGAGCGATTGCGCGTATACAGTTTGGCATTGCTACTTGCTAGCTTCACTGAAGCTTGCATGTATATCTTTATATTTAACGAGTGCTCCCTTATATATCGGTTGAACACTTGCATGGTGAGAAAATCCTAAATAAACGATATAAACCTTCACCCACGTCCTTCATTAAATAATGGGCCATTTACTGATTATGTTAGCTTAAAATGTTAAGAATATTAGCACGCATGCAACCAACATGTATAGTGTAAAAAACGCGATAAGCCAGGAATTTGGTTTATGACTATATGCATGCGTACATCAGTGTTACAGTGTCCGCTTACAACGAGAAAACGAATATGCCTATATACGTATCGTCATCGCTGAAGGATTGTCATAAAATATCGCGAAATCCTGCATTAATCAATTAATAAAATCAATTGTAAAATATATGCTTTTTAAAAAATATAAAACCAATTTAACACTCAAATCCGGAACGGTAACAAATATTAATGCAATGAAACACAAAGCAAAGGCTTAGTCACCTTAGTGCGTTTCTGTTGCTTTCTTTTAAACAACTTCCTATTCCGTATTATCACATATATTATCTTCCAAGCAGTATAAACAATAGGTTTTTACCACTAACCTATCATATTAACATTGGTCATTGGGAATTGTAATTTAATATACCACAAATACGAAATTTTTATCAGAAAATATATGCCTTCATCTTAGCTTGAATCGAGCGTATTTTAATTAATGACTTAAAGTGCTTTCCAAATTGATCCGAAATATCCAACTTATTTGATTGCTCTTCCTTTTTGACTTTTTTTATCATGTTTTCCAACTTATCTTGCAAATTATTTACCGCATCGTATTGCTTTGTGCCATCATCACTTGGTGTCTTAAATTTCGCCGCTTCCTTTGTATGCCCTTCCTGTATGTTGTCATTTTTTCATTTACTTTCGCGTCAACATTATACTCAGTTACACCATGCTTGCCGTATATACTCACTTTTTACGATCATATACAAGATTTCCAACAACTATAGGTATTGTGTTGCCACTTGGCTGGCGCACTCTTAAGTCCTTCACGACTCGTGAAACATTCCTTACAAGTTGTCACGAGTCGTGAAATTTCACGGATTTAACGAGTCGTACGAATTTCGTCAGGTTCATCACTTGGCTGGGTGCACTCTTAAGTCCTTCACGACTCGTGAAACATTCCTTACAAGTTGTAACGAGTCGTGAAATTTCACGGATTTAACGAGTCGTACCAATTTCGTGACGTTCACCACTTGGCTGGGTGCACTCTTAAGTCCTTCACGACTTGTGAAACATTCATTACAAGTTGTCACGAGTCGTGAAATTTCACGGATTTAACGAGTCGTACGAATTTCGTCAGGTTCACCACTTGGCTGGGTGCACTCTTAAGTCCTTCACGACTCGTGAAACATTCATTACAAGTTATCACGAGTCGTGAAATTTCACGGATTTAACGAGTCGTACGAATTTCGTGAGGTTCACCACTTGGCTGGTGCACTTTTAAGTCCTCCACGACTCGTGAATTATTCCTCACAAGTTGTCACGAGTCGTGAAATTTCACGGATTTAACGAGTCGTACGAATTTCGTCAGGTTCACCACTTGGCTGGGTGCACTCTTAAGTCCTTCACGACTCGTGAAACATTCATTACAAGTTGTCACGAGTCGTGAAATTTCACGGATTTAACGAGTCGTACGAACTTCGTGAGGTTCACCACTTAGCTGGTGCACTCTTAAGTCCTCCACGACTCGTGAATTATTCCTCACAAGTTGTCACGAGTCGTGAAATTTCACGGATTTAACGAGTCGTACGAATTTCGTCAGGTTCACCACTTGGCTGGGTGCACTCTTAAGTCCTTCACGACTCGTGAAACATTCATTACAAGTTGTCACGAGTCGTGAAATTTCACGGATTTAACGAGTCGTACGAATTTCGTGAGGTTCACCACTTAGCTGGTGCACTCTTAAGTCCTCCACGACTCGTGAATTATTCCTCACAAGTTGTCACGAGTCGTGAAATTTCACGGATTTAACGAGTCGTACGAATTTCGTCAGGTTCACCACTTGGCTGGGTGCACTCTTAAGTCCTTCACGACTCGTGAATTATTCCTCACAAGTTGTCACGAGTCGTGAAATTTCACGGATTTAACGAGTCGTACGAATTTCGTCAGGTTCATCACTTGGCAGGGTGCACTCTTAAGTCCTTCACGACTCGTGAAACATTCCTTACAAGTTGTCACGAGTCGTGAAATTTCACGGATTTAACGAGGCTAGTCGTACCAATTTCGTGACGTTCACCACTTGGCTGGGTGCAGTCTTAAGTCATTCACGACTCGTGAAACATTCATTACAAGTTGTCACGAGTCGTGAAATTTCACGGATTTAACGAGTCGTACGAATTTCGTGAGGTTCACCACTTGGCTGGTGCACTCTTAAGTCCTCCACGACTCGTGAATTATTCCTCACAAGTTGTCACGAGTCGTGAAATTTCACG
>CACRXK020012965.1:0-14513 GCA_902702795.2 Paramuricea clavata
AGCTGATATACTCTTGTGTCAGAAAGATGTGTCATCTTATGCTGACAGATTTTGAAGATGTTTCATCTTACCTTAATCAGTTGAAGCTTAAAATTATTTGAATATATATAGGCATATGGAACTACGGTTTCTAAATTGAAATGGAATTTGAGTTGCTAACAGCCTAACATAATGTTGCGATAAATACAATATGACATTGCTTTGCTATAATGCACAATATACTGCATGATCTTGCATGATGACAAGTTTATTTGTTCCAAATACTTTTAAGCTGATATACTCTTGTGTCAGAAAGATGCGTCATCTTATGCTGACAGATTTTGAAGATGCTTCATCTTACCTTAATCAGTAATTGAAGCTTAAAAGTATTTGAATAAATAGACATATGGAACTACGGTTTCTAAATTGAAGTGGAATTTGAGTTGCTAACATAATGTTGCGATAAATACAATATGACATTGCTTTGCTCTAATGCACAATGTACTGCATGATCTTGCATGATGACAAGTTTATTTGTTCCAAATAGTTTTAAGCTGATATACTCTTGTGTCAGAAAGATGCGTCATCTTATGCTGACAGATTTTGAAGATGCTTCATCTTACCTTAATCAGTAATTGAAGCTTAAAAGTATTTGAATAAATAGGCATATGGAACTACGGTTTCTAAATTGAAGTGGAATTTGAGTTGCTAACATAATGTTGCGATAAATACAATATGATATTGCTTTGCTCTAATGCACAATCTACTGCATGATCTTGCATGATGACAAGTTTATTTGTTCCAAATACTTTAAGCTGATATACTCTTGTGTCAGAAAGATGCGTCATCTTATGCTGACAGATTTTGAAGATGCTTCATCTTACCTTAATCAGTAATTGAAGCTTAAAAGTATTTGAAGTAAATAGGCATATGGAAAAGCATGCGCATATTGCATCTGAAATAATAGAAGGCAAGTCAAAACAGTGACCAGCAAGCGATGCCGATGTTTATGCTTTAGAGAGCGTTGTTTTAAATTAAAGGTTGGGGAGTTTTGTAAGTGCGAACAGATTATCGTGCTAAGCAAATCATGTCTCAACGATATAGTGAAATACTGAAAAAAACAGTTACTGAGCCACCATCACAGAACGCACAACTTTATCTGATATATAAGCACATGGTAAACATTTGATACATGTAGAACAGAATAATTCATAGATCTTTGACTTTGTTACAATATGCCATTCTTGGTACCATATGCTGCTACCTTGAGGCCATCAGAAGGCGAAAAAGCCCAACATTTACACGTGTTATTGCTTCCTGCAATAAATGTCATACAATAAATCAGAAGTTGTTATCACTCAGAAGATCCAAAACACCTTCAATCTGTACCTTTAATCAATAACAATATTAATAACAGGTTTCGTCAGAGCTCTTACAGAGATCAGCAATATCATGTAGCGAAAAATCGTAGTAAATTTATGCACTTCACCTGGATTGGTGACAGTTATGAGCTAATGCGTTTCCGGAGATTCGTGTTTTTAAAACACAAAGTTTGCGTAATTAAGGCAGTACGGTTCGTCATGTCGTACGACTCGTTAAATCCGTAAAATTTCACGACTCGTGACAACTTAAAAGGAATGTTTCACGAGTCGTGGACGACTTAAGAGTGCGCCAGCCAAGTGGCAACAGAATACCTATAGTTGTTGGAAATCTTGTATATGATCGTAAAAAGTGAGTATATACGGCAAGCACGGTGTAACTGAGTATAATGTTGACGCGAAAGTAAATGAAAAAATGACAACATACAGGAAGGGCATACAAAGGAAGCGGGTGAAATTTAAGACACCATGTGATGATGGCACAAAGCAATACGATGCGGTAAATAATTTGCAAGATAAGTTGGAAAACATGATAAAAAAGTCAAAAAGGAAGAGCAATCAAATAAGTTGGATATTTCGGATCAATTTGGAAAGCACTTTAAGCCATTAATTAAAATACGCTCGATTCAAGCTAAGATGAAGGCATATATTTTCTGACAAAAATTTTGTATTTGTGGTATATTAAATTACAATTCCCAATGACCAATGTTAATATGATAGGTTAGTGGTAAAAACCTATTGTTTATACTGCTTGGAAGATAATATATGTGATAATACGGAATAGGAAGTTGTTTAAAAGAAAGCAACAGAAACGCACTAAGGTGACTAAGCCTTTGCTTTGTGTTTCATTGCATTAATATTTGTTACCGTTCCGGATTTGAGTGTTAAATTGGTTTTATATTTTTTAAAAGCATATACTTTACAATTGATTTTATTAATTGATTAATGCAGGATTTCGCAATATTTTATGACAATCCTGCAGCGATGACGATACGTATATAGGCATATTCGTTTTCTCGTTGTAAGCGGATCACTGTAACACTGATGTGTGCATGCATATAGCCATAAACCAAATTCCTGGCTTATCGCGTTTTTTACACTATACATGTTGGTTGCATGCATTTTAAGCTAACATAATCAGTAACTGGCCCATTATTTAATGAAGGACGTCGGTGAAGGTTTATATCGTTTATTTAGGATTTTGTCACCATGAAAGTGTTCAACCGATATATAAGGGAGCACTCGTTAAATATAAAGATATACATGCAAGCTTCAGTGAAGCTAGCAAGTAGCAATGCCAAACTGTATACGCGCAATCGCTCAATGCCAAAGTATACTTTCATACTGGGTTCATTGAAGAACAAGGCATGATGAGAATATATATATATTGTATCATGATGCATGAATATTCTATACAACCGTATAGAATATTCACTGATATGGCTTATTTAGGATTTTATCACCATACAAGTGTTTAACCGATATATAAGGGAGCACTCGTTAAATGATAAAGACATACATGCAAGCTTCAGTGAAGCTAGCAATGGCAAACTGTATACGCGCAATCGCTCAATGCCAAAGTATACTTGCAGAGTGGTTTTTGAAGAACGAGGCATGATCAGAATATATATATATATATATATTGTATGATGCATGAATATTCTTTACAATCGTATAGAATATTCACTGATATGGCTTATTTAGGATTTTATCACCATGCATGCAAGTGTTTAAGCACTCGGTAAATATAAAGATATACAAGCTTCAGTGAAGCTAGCAATACCAAACTGTATACGCGCAATCCGGCGTTATACATGCAAGCTTCAGTGAATCTAGCAATGCCAAATTGTATACGTACAATCGCTCAATGCCAAAGTATACTTGCAGAGTGGTTTTTGAAGAACGAGGCATGATCACAATATATAGATATATATCGTTTGATGCATGAATATTCTATACAGTCGTATAGAATATTCACTGATATGACTTTATATAAAGATACCAAATTCAATAAAGCAAAAAATGCCGAAGTATAAGTATACTTGTAGACTGCATTTTTGAAGAACAGGCATCAATATATATTACGGCAGGGCTTACAGGAAAGGTAAATTCAGAAGATATGATACCCGATACTATTTTTGCCTTTTTACGACTCGTCGGTAAATATAAAGATATACAAGCTTCAGTGAAGTAGCAATGCCAAATTGTATACGCGCAATCGCTCAATCACCAAAGTATACTTGCAGAGTGGTTTTTGAAGAACGAGGCATGATCACAATATATATATATATATATATATATATATATATATATATATATATATATATATATATATATATATATATATATATATATATATAGTATGATGCATGAATATTCTATACAACCGTATAGAATATTCACTGACATGGCTTATTTAGGATTTTATCACCAGACATGCAAGTGTTTAACCGATATATAAAGGAGCACTCGGGAAATATAAAGATATACAAGCTTCAGTGAAGCTAGAGTGAAGCTAGCAATGCCAAACGTACTGCATACGCGCAATCGCTCAATGCCAAAGTATACTCTTTATATAAAGATACCAAATTCAAGGAAGCAAAAAATGCCGAAGTATAAGTATACTTGTAGACTGCATTTTTGAAGAACAGGCATCAATATATATTACGGCAGGGATTATACAGGAAAGGCAAATTCAGAAGATATGATACCCGATACTATTTTTGCCTTTTTACGACTCGTCACGAAATTCGTGAACCACATCAGCACAACATCATATGAAGACTAAGCAGTGCAAACTTCATGTAAGCAAGTTCGTAAATTCAGAAGAGATGATACCCGGTACTATTTTTGCGTTTTTACGACTCGTGACGAAATTCGTGACGAGTTATATCGACTTGTACCTTGCGATGGATTTCACGACTCGTGACAACTTGTAACGAGTCGTGAAATGCGGGAGTATTGGACATGTATGGGCATGTTACCTGGTTGTTCTCAGCATCTAATTCAATATGATTCATTTCCACTCTTTCTGGGTGCTCGATCTCCATACTGTTTGCTTGCCACTAGAAACATATTTGCATGTTATTATCGCTATACTTCCACTGTCTCTTCGATTGAGATTTTGTGGGTCTGTTTTGGGATTTTGTAATGCCATTTAAGATCTTAACTGAATAAACAAAATCGGCCGATAAAACGTCTAAATTGGATATTTTTACATTTATTTGGTATGAAAATTTGTGTAATCTCATCGGTTGAGCACTACTGTGTTTAAAATTATCAAAGTAATTTTTCAAATTATTTCATTTGTGTACAATAGGGAGGCACTCAGAGACTTCATGCCTTGGGCAGTCAGTTATGTCATGTATAATGCTAAATACAACAAGGGCTAATTACTCACTCAGTTTACAAATTTTTGCAAATTTAATAACATCCAATTTTAATCGAAGTTGAACTTAAATTCAATCGAGTTCTCCTTGGACTATTCCATTACCGCCCAAAATATTCAACACCAACAATAAGAACTAACTAGAAAATATATTCTTGCCACAGAATATAAAATAGACCAGAGGTCTCACTGTACACCTTTCCCTAACATTTTCATGTCCGCGATTTTTGCCTTGCGAGTCACGAATTTTGCACGCCAGATGACGTGTGTGACACTTGCTGCGAACATCACGTCAGCGTTCGTCAGCGTCAATTCCTCAAATCAACGGTTTTTCTTGAAATTCGAAAAACATGCTCAAAATGTAACGCTGCATATTCTGCAATTATTATGCAAATATTTTACGCTTTTGTTTTTTACATTGTATCTTCCTGTTGTGATGATCCACTATTTGGACCTGTGGCATTTAAAAACGGTTAAAACAGCAATCTCTATTACTTAGTGATGGCAATTGATGGCGTTGCTCGCGTTTGATGGCGTCGTGATTACTCTTGCTGGCTCGAGCTTGCGCATAAAAAATCTCGGACATAATTTTGGCTAAGTGAGGCTTCTGGTCTATTTTCTATTCTCTGGCCTTGCTGACAAAACCATTGTATTTTCCGAACATGACGTATTTAAAGTAGTTGTCATGGTAATACGATAATTTTGTTAGAATATTTTTACAATTGAAAAATCGCCTAAAAATATCACATTTTATTACAAAATTACAGGATGCTGATTGGTTGAGAGGAGTACAATTATTTCATTAATTGTACTGGAGTACAATTAATGATTTTCCCAAAACAAACAAAATGGCGGAAATGTATTTTAACAAAATACAAATGTGAAATGAAATTGCCCTAGAGGAACTAGATGAAAATACGAACAAAAAGTACCAAATGTTGCTTTAACAAAATAACTAAATGAAAATACGAACAAAATTAAAGCACCAAATTTTGGTTGAAAGTCTGGCAGGACTGGGCTTTGGCGAGAGAATATGATGTTGACATTGAGAAGTATCCAATTTTGTCATGCTAATAATAAACAAGTAATCATGCAATGTTGCTCGTATAATTAGGGATTAATAGTACTCGTGATGTTTGGAAATTTGCCAAATTGGACTCGACCCTGCGGCTCGTCCAATTTTGGCAAAATTTCCAAACATCACTCGTACTATTAATCCCAAATTGTACTCGCCATCGCATGATTACACATACTAATTGCAAATTTATCAATTCCCTAAACATATATGTATTAGTATAGGTAATCATGCGATGGCGAGTACAATTAGGGATTAATAGTGCGAGTGATGTTTGGAAATTTTGCCAAAATTGGACGAGCCGCCGGGGCGAGTCCAATTTGGCAAATTTCCAAACATCACGAGTACTAGTAATCCCTAATTGTACGAGCAACATATATCGCATGATTACTTGTTTATTATTAGTATGACAAAATTGGATATGTACTTCTCAATGTTAACATCATAATATTAGCTCGCCAAAGCCCAGTCCTGCCAAGACTTTCAACCAAAATTTGGTGTTTTTGTTTGTATTTTCATTTAGTTCTTTTGTTCAAGCAAAATTTGGTGCTTTAGTTCGTATTTTCATCTAGTTCTTCTAGGGCAAATTCATTTGACATACTTCTAGGGCAATTTAATTTAAAATACCTTTCCGCCATTTTGTTTGTTTTGGGAAAATCATTAATTGTACTGCAGTACAATTAATGAAATAATTGTACTCCTCTCAACCAATCAGCATCCAGTAATTTTGTCATGCTAATAATAAATGTAAGAAACCCTGGGAAATCGTTTCACATAACAACGTTTAATATTTTATTCATTTTTTAAACGTAAACATTTATAAGAATTGATTTAGTATCAGAATTCCAAAAGTATAGGGCAAGTTTGTTTCAATTGTTTATGTGTGACTTTGTATATTATTCAAATAAATATAGACTTTGTGCTCTTGTTGTTAGAGTCTTTCCTATGCATTGTATTTGAAGGTTTCTTAGCTAAATTAACTTTTGTAGAAGTTCATGATAAAAAGGAAAGCAAATTATTTTCATAAGCGTACTGTACGAATTAAATTTATTTCATTTCATAATGCAAGTAATAACTCGAAGTTAGAGTTGAAAAGTGTATTAGCTTTAATATTAAATATCGGGGAAAAGCAGTTGATTTCAATTCACATTTAAAAACGTTTTACAGAGAGTTTTGTTTTGAATTTTACATTAAAATAAAGCCCATAGAAAGCAAAATAATATACCTACTCTATATATTCTATATATAGTTCTGGGTTTAAAAGTGTTTTAGTTTCATCTATTTTTTTGCAGGTTTGTACAAAAAGTAAAAAAAACAATTATCGTGTTGTCATGACTAACATGACGTGGGCAACGCGAGCCTGCGTTAAGTGTTGGCATAATTTCGAATACTTTATGTTGAAACAATGTTTGGAAAATATACGCGAGGGGTCGTTGCATGCATGTATTTCTAGTTATAATTGTCATCGTGGTACTTATTAATAATTTGAATTGAATTGAATTGCCTGAGAGAAATTATTCGAGTAAGAACGTAACATACTTTATATATTTTGTATCTTAGAAGGGTCATAACACTTTGATGCAGTGGGCTAAAGTGAATCATTTGGTTTTTGCTCTAAAAGCATATTATTATCGTCATCCGCCAAGATTGTTTGAAATTTGGACAAATTTGCTTCCAAAACTAGCTGCGTGAGTGTTACTGTTCGAAGAAAACCTAAAGCCAAAGCCAATTGGTTGCTTTATAGTTCCAGTTATTTATCCACCAATCAGAACAGTTTGTTACATTTTTACACTGTTAATTGTTGTAAATATTTGCACTTCTCTTTGAAATTAACTGTTCTAGAAATCAACTAATTATAGCCGAGCAACATCTTAATTTATGTCTATTATTATTGTAGAAATTGAAAAGTTCTGCGAAAAAAACTTGGTGCGAAAGATGTTTGAAACTAAATTTATCATTCGAGACGTACTTTGAATGCGTAATGTGCTAGTGCGTAGGTCCAAATATCGGAATTTTAATTGATTATCTGTTGTTTGAAACAAAATATGTAACAAAACACGTGCGTGATCACAACGCACTTGACTGCCACAAAAATTTAAATAATCAAGACACTTGCACAAATTTAAATTCACCAGTTAATAAATATTTTAAAATCGCAAAAAATCAGAATATCGAGTTCAACGTTGTATAGTTCCAGAAATAGACTTTTTCCACACGCGAGTCCGCGCAATGGCTATACAGCAGCGACACAACTTTGCCTCTGCGTACGAGGTAAATCCCAGTATATTTTTGCGTACGAGGTGAATCCCAGTATATTTTATCATATATGGTATGCATGCATGACAATATTTCATGGTGACAGTACTCTGCCTGTTGGTATGCAGGGCGAAAAAAACAATGAAATGCAATCTGCACAAAAGTAGTTGAATCGATACTACCTTTTTAACAATCCCATTATAAATATAAGCTGGAATTTTCAGAATATTGTATGGTGGGGGTATTATGTAGTCATCTTTGTATGCATATTCTAACCACACCATTGTTCGGCTAAACTTCCAGTTCAGACGATTTTTGTCACCCTGTAAGAAAAAACACACAATAAAAAGGTACGACAGGTAAAGTACCGTAACTGTATACAGAGTGGATCAATATCATACAAGAAAATATATTTATGAAATTTTTAAAGTAGTTTTCTGGCAAGTTAGTTTCAATATAATTATTCAACTGAGGACTTGTCAGGTTTAATAACGTTTTTCATGTCGCAGCCTGATTGACTTTCGCCTTGATTTATAGCACTGCCATCCAGCTAATTATAGGCTTACTTACCATTAAATCGTAAATATCGCGTCGCAAAAGTCTTTTATATATAAAAATGTTATCAGTGGAAAGTTTAAACATAGCTTGTGCTTTAACTTTAAAATAGGCTGTAGTAAAAAATAGGATATATCATTCAAATGGCCTGAAAATTGCTCACGACACATAATAATGTAACAGTGGTTGTGACGTCACGCATATCCGACGATGGATTTGCATTTCCAAGATGGCGAAATGAACAATGATTTTGTTTGAAACGAAGAGTATTATCTCTTACATCAAAAACGATGCAGAAAATCTGTAAAAAGGTTTTGAACTATGTTGAAGTATTTTTTCAAATGAGAAAAACTTAATTTTTATTGCTACCCCCCTTTAACGGTTGTTATCGTAAACTGGCTGAAACGGGAATTTTGGGGCTCTGATCTTGTGCATTCAAACTGATAAAACAACATGAAGACAGCAAGTCCTTTATATAATAATTGTTTCTTGTTAATTATACTCTTTTTCGAAAGAGTTAATCTAAATCTGAATCTTTTCTTTCTACAACTTTGTGTTAATATCGAACTAAAAGAATGATTATTTAAAAGTATAACTTTGGCTGTCCTCCGGGAGCAAATCGGATTAATCTATATCCTGCATTTCCTTTGTTTTCGAGTTATTGACATCTGTCACGACTAAAGTAAACTGAAAAAGTATGTTGAAACACCATAGCTATAAATTAGTCTTAGCCTGTGCAAATTTTTATGTATGTTTTCCACTTAAGGAAGACATAAACTATTCGTGTGCTTTGTTTCATGACTGAATTACTTTGTGTTTAATGTGGCTGCTGCATGATTTTACTTCCAATCTTTTGCTGCATCACATCACCCGCTATCATGCAACGCGTTTCCCTGCCTTTGGTTTACAACACCTCTAAGGAAAACATAACATAAGCTTAATCTGCATACCAAGACGAAACTTCGGCGGGGACACTCTAAAAATGTTTGAATACATTTTATCGTTTTGTCATAAGACCTTCAAAATCGTGCATCTTATATATTCCTTTTTCTCAAAATATCAATTTCACCTTAATTTAAAGATGGAAACTCAACGACAGGTGTAACACTGGCTGTATAGGATCAGCGAGAGCAAAATCTCTTAATTCGTTAAGGCCAACTAATTTATTCTTCTTCAGATATTTTCATCAGACTTACTGTAATGTATTCATATGTATTGTTCATCATTGCAATCAGCATATTAATCCCCACTAGCACAGCACTGATGAGGTAAGCAGCGAAGATAATCTTTCCTGTTTCACTTGTGATTCCGAATCTTCGATTGTGGGTTTCAAATTTGTTGACGTTGGTTTGATCAAATAATGCCCAAAACATCACCCGCCAGGCATCCGAAAATCTAAATTGATACAAATATAAATATAATAACCGACATCTGTTGAATATTGTACAATTTTACTTAATATACATAAGCGTACCGTATTGAAGCAAGGGCGCCATGTTTGTTTTGTCTCGAAGCAATCTGTGGCCATCACTTAAGAAATACTTCAAGCCGATTGGTTCATCCAGTTCCCGTTATTTGTCCACCAATCAGAACAGTTCGTTACAAATAGCTAGAAATCCAATACAGTATGGCCGAAAAGCATGCGCGCAGAGCGCAAATTAAAGATAAATTCAACATGGCAGTAATGTATAGAATTGATAGAGAAAAAAAATGATATTTCTGATTCTTTGTTTCATAACCTTACAAATTCTCACATGGGCACGTTTAAAACATCAGTATATAGCACAAATATTAACTATAACAAATTTCGCGAAAAATTGACAAGGCTAAATGAGTTCCCTAGCTCTATAGATGCTTTTCTTTTATTCCCCATACAATGTCTATTAAATCCCAATAACTGGCCAAAATTGGCCAAAGCAAGCCTTTATTTTGGCTTTAATCAGTCGGTTTAGCTGTGATGCGCACGTCTAAATACGCTCGAGAAGATTTATTCTTTGTTTTGCGAAGACTTTTGGGACTATCTTCGTAGGATTCCAAACGCCATAAAAAGTGCAATTTAAGTGCCGCAGAGTCGTTGTCAATCGATCGACCAAGCAGCACATGGCTAGAAATTCAATAAAGTATGGCGGACTGAGCATGCGTGCAAAGCGCAAATTAAATATATTCATAATGGCGGCATTGTATAGCATTGATAAAGGAAAATTATTTCTGATTTTGTGTTTCATAATCTTACAAATTCTCACATGCGTACGTTTAAAACGTCAGTATTTAACACAAATATCATTAACTAGAACAAATTTTGCGACAAATTGACAAGGCTAAATGAGTTCTCTAGCTCGATAGAATCTTACCTCTTATTCCCCATACAAGTGTCTATTAAATTATCCCAATAATTGGTCAAAGTAAGCCAAAGTAACAACCTCGTTCCCAGGGCTTTTCCCTTTTTGTCATTGGGAAGGCGGGAAAAGGCCCTGGCACCGGCCGGTCACATGACTTTCAACACCCAGATATAGTGGGTGTAATAAATTATAATAATAATAAATTAGAAAATCCAAGATGGCCGCCAACGTAAGAGTGACCACAAAATTTAAGTGCTTAGAGCGGCTTAAAAATGCGTTTAGTCTTTGAAATTTTTCCTTCTTTTTGCTACCGACGTACTCGAAATCAAATTCTTCAGCTTTTATTACATGGGAACTATGTAGTTGCTGTTCTTCCAACTGGGTTTGGTAAATATCGTTCGTTCGCTAAACAAAATTAACAGCCAAAATTATTATAGTTTTACGACAGATGTTCTCCAGCTGGACAGGCTTGCTTTATAAGAGGACACGGAAAGTGTTTTGAACTGGGGATGTTAAACTTGGTTTTACCCTTCCAAAGACCCTGCTGTGCGACGATTGGAGCGAGTTTATGAGGAATATTTTATACAGTGATTCAAGGAAATGTACTGTATATGTTATTGATCTATTGTTGAATGTCACTTATGCACCTATCAATGTTAACCCCCAGAGGGGGGGGGGGGTTCGGGCATATGTGGGGTATTTGATCATCAATTGCAACCCCACCCTGGGGATTTTGATTAGCATTTTGGCCCCGAGTTGGGGCATTTTGAACCGAATGACTTTTATTAATATAGTATTTATTGCAATTTATTGCAAAATGGTGGGGTATTTGACCAATATTTATTGCCCGACGGTGGGGCATTTGATTGAAAATTTGCTCAAAAAATCAAATGCCCCAACTATGCCCGACTCCCCCTCTGGGGCTTAACATTGATAGGTGCATTATATTATAAAGTGTCAATGGTTGGAATATTTATTCATTGATATTTTAAACACAGATGAAGAGCTATGTGCCCTTTCCTTGTTTACGTTTTCCTTGCAGCCAAATGCTGTTGAAGCTGGCAAGCTGCAGAACTGACATATGAGTGATATGACCCAAATATTGGATATGCATCTTAGTTTGCTTCCAGTAAAATGTAAACAAGACCTTAAGAATTCTATATGAGATAAGAAATATTACATTTAAAATCATGACTGGCAAATTAACATGTTTCGAATGTTGGCGAATTGATGTTTCCTAATAATAGTATGTACTCCAGTAAAGCTTGCTTGCTTCAATTCTCGCCGTTACCATCTGCACATTATCAGGGTGGAGAGTTGATTTGAAAATTTTGTCCTAGGGCATAAAGGTAGGGAATAGATTTTCCATCACAAAAGGGGCAAGGTGCCCAACAGTTAGAAGATGGCATGTACTTTAAGTGACCATTCATTATACCCTAGGGTGGGTGGGAGATTCTTATGTCAAAATGTCATGGGACCCCTTTTTTAATCTCTTAATTTAATAATGGAGACCCCTCCTAAATATTTATTTATATAACATGATGCAATTCTAATCTTCATTCATGTGAATGCCTGGCTATGAAGAAAATACATTTTGCAACTGACAGGGATATCCCCAGCATGATCTGGTGGGGGGGGGGGTGCTCTGCCAGCTCTGGTGCCGAGTTGTGTTGGTCATGTGTGCCACCTGCCCATCAACTTGCTTCACTACTGCAAAGTCTTGCTTTACTACTGTATTTGAATTGTAATTGTTGTTCACAGCTCACTCATCATGTTATTACTCAAATTACTGCATCTCATTTTGCCTCTAATAATTTTTGGCTTTAATTATCATGCAAAATAGCACCCCCTCTGGCCAGGGCTAGGGGGGTGCACCCCCCCAGTAAATCCATCCTTGTTGCAACATACACTATAAGAGCTAGAATGATTGCTTCCTTTGGATGATTTGTCTTAGAATTATATTGCCTCTATTACAACAATTCTTCCTATTCTGAAACCAGTTGCTATTCTGTGTTTTACAACACCCCCCCCCCAAAAAAAAAAGACTCAACAAATCAAGGCCCCCTCCAAGGCAATTTTGCCAGCACAATAGATTTAATTTGATGGTAACTGTTCTGAGAATATATTAACTCATTGAGTGGCAGCATTCTGCTAGACTTGCCACAAGTCGACCTCGAACGAAACGCGAGCGTGAGCCGACATTTTGTTCGAGGTCGACTTGTGACAAGTCTACAATCTGCCCTTGAGTAAAATTGTCTGGCACCAGACGGAGTAATATACTAAAGTATGGCACATTGCCACTATAAAGGGTTAAACAAATTAAAAAAATGTTTGCAATGGTCTATATTCAAAAAGCTCTATTTGTAAATTTTAATTGACTTTTATATACCTACTTATAATTATAGTTATAGCCACCTTGCCCCAGTCACTTCAAGTGCATTCTACGGGAGGAGGGGGACATTGAAAATCCCTGGATTTACTCGGTAAAAGCAAGAATTGAATCATGCATTACATGTATATGGAGAGCAGTTTTAAATATATTTTATCATGCAAATTCCTTGATAATTGTTCTTAACCGTCTTTGGCTTAGAATGGGTACACCCCCCAAAGGTGTTTATTTACAGGGTCCAAAGGCGTAAATATACATTGTCCAAGGTGTTTTAAAATATAAACAACAAAACAATACATGTATATAATTAAATTTTATTAAATAAAATGTGGAATATTTTAAAAATTGCAATTACCATCCCAAAGTGTACAATTATCAATATAATTAGGACTTAGAAGCTGTTCACATGAGTTTGACTCTGACCCAGCACCCTTGGCTAGCTCCCCTTGCCCGATCACAAGTAGAAAACCTCCAAAGAGGCAGGATTTTCTGGAATATTATTAGCGGTGAAATTGTTGCATATTTTCAAGCATGCATTGTAACCTGATTTTAAAGCCTGTTTGAGCATCAAACATTGTGGCAATGAAAGATGGTCCAGCCATATGAATACAATCTTAAAATATCATAAAAACAATGCAATTTAAGGCCAGACAGCCCAACTCCTGTGAACAGCCCTTTATTACACATTCGAAGCATCTCTTGAGGCATCAAAGTACAAGCATGCACATGGAATTACATACGAGTATGTGACATAAGCCCACCATTGCACAACTTTGTCTGCAACAATGCAAATACAATCGAGCTGGAAACGGATTTTATCAGTATTTTGATATATATATTATGGCTCATGTCTAAAGACACCTGCACTTTCATATTGAAATTGTTCTAATATCATCAAAACAAAACACATCAGAAAACTGTAACATCAGCCAAATGAGCAAATCACTTTTTTAACACAATTTATGGTAAAACGAAACATGTAATAGTATCTGAAACAAAACCAAATCACATATTATTCAAAAGTTGCAAACACTGTTGCATATTTAAATAATTAAACAAAATATCGTCGCATTTCTAGAGTAGTGGTAACTACTATAAATTTAATAGGCCAATTTAAATTTGACTATGAAGAATATCAAAAACTAAAGGTCAT
>CACRXK020012966.1:0-14512 GCA_902702795.2 Paramuricea clavata
TTTATATTTGTATATTTCACTACTTCACTCGTTCGATACTGCTATTTATTGTTTCCAGCGTGCATGTCATCCCACAATTTTACTATACTCACTGAAAATATTTCAATACTCATAATAATTTTGCGGTGATTCATTTGAAGTTGGCATATACGTCATAACTGGTGTTACATGCTCGACAAACGTTTTCCCTCACACCTAACGGGCTAGCTATAAAGGTTTCGACAATGCTCAGATTTCCGGCCTTGTGATCTGAAACAATAGCAACGCCAATTGTGACTGACATATGTTTTTGAATTACACAGTATAAAACATGCTAAAAATCCTTTATTGTCATTCCGCTACCGAAAATTGTCGAGAAACACCACAATAAAATTTTTATCCAAATTACGGTTAAACTATGGCTTGGCATAACGATAAAGCTGCGTTGAAAACAATCTCAGAAAATGCTATGAAGTTGACATTGATTGGGATTTAGTCGCGAAAAGCTGCAAGATGTAAAGGCGGATTTCCATTCAGTGCAAAATGTCGCGCGATCGACTTTCTGCGAGCGCTTTTTCGATTACGCATGCGCAATAGTGGTATTATTGTTAAATTTTCAAATCGAGCGATCGCAAAAAAAAGTAGAATCGCTTTCTACTTTTGCGATCGCACTTTAAGAGCAGATGTCTGTAAGAATCGAGATTCTCGCGACAGTTAAGAAAAACCGAAATTCGGTTTATTTCACCAAAACATTCTCTTTAGGGAACTGTTTCAGAAAATTATATTTAAAATCCTGGATAATTTTTATTTTGTTAAATTTTCAAAAATTTCCAAAATCCGTCTGACGGGCGTGTTTTCAGCTATTTATGGAGGTCTATTAATGTCAAACTTCAACGCGCTCGTTTACCCGTAGTCATGACGAGCCGCACGCGTTTAAACAGGATTAACTTTTAGGTGTTGCTTAACGCAGCATTAATAGGAAAAGTGTGAAAGGTGTTGACATTTGTTTCCAATTAATAGCCTGGATTATTTTCCCTTGCATGTAATTTAATGCCAAGAAATGAGATGTAGTTTAATCATTCAAAAATATTAACTAATGTAGTTTATGAAGCGACTTGCCAAGTTGTCATCACCAATTACTGCATATTAGAACTTCAGAATATAAGTTTACAAAATTTTGGGCGCCAAATTCAATTGCGCCAAATCACCAAATGTCTGAAGCCTGGCCATGGTCTGAAGTGAACAGCATGTCAAGCGATCATGGCGTACAAACGCGTTTACTCAGACAAGCTTCATACTCCAAAAAACCGGTATGCCTTTATCTGTCGTAACGAAAGACGCTCTATATAAAGGCTATAGTTATACCACATTCCTTAGTAATTAACAACCATGGCCCAACGTGTTGGTTGACAAAAATATCAGCGAATTTGGTAAGACACTTTTTACTTTACATTTATTTTACAATAGTCATACACATATATTGCTATTTTTATGTTTATTGACTCTGTAATCCAAATCGGCTTCTGTATTCTATCCTTCTTACACATGTGCCAACCCCAACTCCCTTCTGACGAGTCCATGAGACCATGAAGGACGAAACGCCGCGTACAGGGATATTGAATTTTACACTCATGACTATCTCTTTCTCTCGCTTTATATATTTTACATGCCTCCACACAAGCTTTTTAGTACAGCGTGATCATACTCTTTGGGTCTGATCAAATATATATTTTACACCACAGGATATATTTTACCTTTACAATTTTACACATGCATGCATCTCCAGTTTTGTGTTTCATAAATGTACACCTGCAGGCTACTTATATTTCTCAGGTTCACATTTATACAAATAAAAGTCGTTTTTTTATCCTCAGTTTCATCAAATACAACATAATTTTCACAGGCATACATTGTGCCAACAACACGAGGCCATCACACTATCATATTACACACAGCACTTTTTGATCTAACATTTAGGGATTATTGAGGCATAAAATTATTACTAGGACACCAATATGGTTCTCATTATATCTAAACTTAAAAACAGATTATGAAGATGTTCCATCTTTACTTAAGCAGTGAAAGCTATAAATAGGAGTCTGTATTTTTCTCTGCATGCAGTACATATCCCACTATAAATCACGGCGCAACGCAAAATATAGCCTTTGCCTCTGCCGGAATAATTAAGAGTCCTTTTAGTGGAAACTCCTGTGCCAGAAAGATGTGCCATCTTTTGCTGGCAGGTTATGAAGATGCTCCATCTTTTCTTAACCAGTGGAAGCTAAATAGGAGTCTTTGTTATTCCTTGTATACAGAACATATACAGTATATTATAATATAAAACACGGCGCAACGCAAAATATAGCCTAATTTGGCTTTGCCTCTGCCGGAATAATTAAGAGTCCTTTTAGTGGAAACTCCTGTGCCAGAAAGATGTGCCATCTTTTGCTGGCAGGTTATGAAGATGCTCCATCTTTTCTTAACCAGTGGAAGCTAAATAGGAGTCTGTTATTCCTTGTATACGATACATATATTATATACTATAAAACACGGCGCAACGCAAAATATATAGCCTTTGCCTCTGCCGGAATAATTAAGAGTCCTTTTAGTGGAAACTTCTGTGCCAGAAAGATGTGCCATCTTTTGCTGGCAGGTTATGAAGATGCTCCAGCTTTTCTTAACCAGTGGAAGCTAAATAGGAGTATATGTTGCACTATAAATCAGTAGGCCTATTGCAATCCGTTAGAGAAAACAAACTAGTAAGGAGATATTCATACCATATACCTAAAGAACGCAATGCGCATCTAAACCAGAAGCATCTTTTGGCGCATCTAAGCCAAAATAGCATTGTGAATTAGCTACACCTGGAGCGGTATCTAGCGGTATCCTGTAGTCAACTGTCAACAATCAAGCCATTTATTTGTACTAAACTGTACCTAAAATATCATATAACATATGTAGGTTAATATTCGGACTGAAATTAAACTTATTACATGTTTGATCTCACACTGTGTTTGAGCAGTTTCTCCTGGATTGATGACATCGCATAGCGTTAATTGTTGGTGGGTAAGCTGCACCCGCTTCCTGAAAAATGCAAACTCAGTTTGCAAATCCCGCTGGTTTTCAAAACGTGCGGCTCGTCATGGAAACGAACAAAATTGATATTAAATTCAGTTAATAAACAACTCAAAAAATTGACTTTCAGCTAATATTTATTTCTGTTCGATGTATGTTTAATTTGTTTTGGGGCATTTTCCACGGTTGACTATTGACAGCAAATGAACACGTGTAAACAATGCTGATATTCAGAAAGCCAAAACTTCTTCTGGTATATGTATTTAGGACACAAAGCTTGCACTATTCTAAAGTTTAGTTATCATTTTATTCACGAAAGAAGTTTTAAGCTTTGGAAATTCAAAGATCGCTCTAAATTATAATTTCAATTTAACCCATTTATAACGCTTTCCGGTATGAATTCAAGAAGCGCTTCTCCAACAAAACAATGTTTCCTCCCATGAATTTAGTAAAAAACTCTTTATAACGCAATCTTAGGATAAATATTAATGCCCAGCATAAAACACGTAAAAGAGCCATAACAAAATTATAATTTAAAATATTTATTTGAAAGCTAACGTTTCGTCTTTAACTTAAGACATCTTCAGAGCAATGACATACAAAGCGGAAAACACAGAAATATGAATAAATTACAACTATTTACAAGATATTATATTACAAAAGTAGAAAGAGGAATGGATCAGAGTAGAAGTAGAGGGACCGAGCTGCCCTGTAAGTTGAGAGAGGGTTTGAGTTTGTTAATGAGAAGACTTTCTCGAATGAGGAGTTCGTCTGGAGAAGAGCAACAAGAAATAATCTTAAAATCATTAAGAGAGGCGGAGTGACCAGTGCTATCAAGATGGGAAAGGATACTAGACATGGTCGGATTGCTGCTTTTACTGCCTGTTAGAGGAGAAATTATAACGCCATTAAACGATAACCTACGTTCTAGAATAGCACTACGGATTGTAACTTGTGAGAATAGTGGTTACCGAAATTTTTTTACCTTTTGCGTACTTGGCCTACATGCATCAGTAATGACACTTCAGTAATTAATTATATCAAATCGGTTTGAAAACAATTGTTGAAATTCTTCCTGATTTTATTCCTAAATATACCTATACCGTTAAGTTACTTAAACACAATTGCGGAATGAATAAAAAATCAGCGATTATTTATCAATAAAACTAGAAAATGTGTACTGGAGCTTGTTCTAGATGGGGTGTTGTATTGGTCACGCAATCTTGTTTTGATAATGATATATTCTTGCAATCTTGCAAACTTGTTCGCTAATAAACGCCACATACAGTCAACACTGTCTGTACTTACTTTGGGCTTGCCATTATAGCCAGCCATGGCCGTTTGTGCTTTTAAAAATCTCGTGAATGAAAGTAGTGTCTGTGGGACGTCTTCGGAATATACCGAATTACATTGCATTTCATTAAAAGACTGCAACAGAGACGTGAGAAGACATCTTAAGCTTCACAAAATTAGTAACAATGAAGGTGTAAACAACGAGATGAAATTATTGCTTGCACGAGCAGGTCCTTTCATGAATATTTTTTTTTCAGTTCCAGTTTTCTATCTTATTTTTTAACTTTTTATGACCTTTGTTTTGTTATTTGTAAAACTTTTGTAAAGAAAACGTTTTCTCTTTATAATTCCAAACAATTTATCCGGGCCTACGGAAATTGTATAAAGCTTTTAATTAACATATGTCGTGAAATTAACGTAAAGAGAACAAACTTTTTGAATTTCAGTAGCAACATTTTTATTTCGGGCAACTTGTGAGCAACTTTTATGCTTTTTAGAGAGCAACTTTTTTGTTTTAGAGAGCAACTTTTTGGGATTTTATGAGCACAACCGGGATATCCCTATCTGAGAGACGCATAATAAGAAAACCCAGAATTCCGGGCGCCAGAGTATGCCTGTTCGCAGGTTGTGCTGTGAATAATATAGTTAACAAAAAAAATCATGACCAAAGGCACCAAAAACGGATCAAAATTGGGAATCGACTCACATTACTTCAATCCCATTCCCATTTTTGAGGACTTCATTTCCCATTCCCAGTGGCCAAATCCCAGTCCCAGTCACCCAAATCCCATTTTCCCAGTCTAAAAATAGATCAATCCCAGTTCCCATTTTACCCCTTTAGGACCCTCAATATGCCCTCGCCATCGTGACCAGTTTGGTCTTCGTTGGAGATGCGGGAAAGTAAACTGTGCATTACCAAACGAAGTAGCTTGGCACAAATCGAACAGAGCAAAGGGAGATCGATGTATCAACAGCAGTCAATCACAGTATCTGGTAACCAGCACGCAACAATTAATTCCAGTTGGATCCCGTAAGTTCGCCCACATTCGAATGATTTGCTGTCAATTACTGAAACGTTTTGAACTACTCTAGCGGCAAAAATGATACCGGAAAAATGAAGCCCACCAAGGGGTTATGACCGACAGGCGACCGTTCCTTAAAAAGAGGAGACAGACTATCTAAGAAAGAGCGACAAACGACAGCTTCTGACTTGGAAAAAGCGACAAGTTGCGATTTGTATTATGGGTCAAAATTGACAGCAACATTTATTACAATAAAACAAGCGACAAAGCAGCTACAAAATGAGTGACAAGCGACCTGGGTTACACCCTTGGTGGGCCTCAAAAATTGTCGCGCAATTATTTACAGTATTGACGGATTTATTTCAAGAAAAAACTTGCATATAAATTTTTCCCTGGTGACATTGCTGTACTCTGTAAAGTTTCTGTCATCAAAGCAAATATTCGTTAATTACTGAAATACGCAACGTATGGCAGAGACGGTATAGTGGGAAAGCTCTTGTATTTTAATTGTAAAAAGCTGTTCACACAAGAATGCATATTATACTGTAGTAGATGGGGCAACCCAAAATAAAAACAGTACCAGTATAATTAATACAGGAGGGGGGAGGGGGACTGGTAAGGATCTGGAAAAAGCCATAGTAAAATATACATCCCTCTCTGCCAGACGAAGGAAAGCATAAAGCCCCCCTCAACTACGGTTTGAAATATTTACATCCCCCCTCTTTCTTTTCTTTATCACAAATTAACATTTTTACGTTTTCCATATAAAAAGGCTGAAGAATATAAGATATGAATTGAATATTCTTTGGCATGTATTGGTCATACTGTATACTAAAAGAATAAGACTAACAATAATTACGATCACTATGCCACTCATAGATTATGTCCAGTGGCGTAGCCAGCTTGACGATTCCGTCCCGCTCAACCTCGTTCCCAGGCTCTTACCTTCGCTCGCCCTGGGCACGAGGATGCAGTCCCGCTATGCAAATACCAATCTCGTTCCCAGAGTATGCCTGTTCGCGGGTTAGGTTGTGGCATGACTCTGGGGAAATCGAATCTAAATCGTTATTTGATTGGCTGCCGTGATCATCAATGCTGCCGACACAATTAATGCGTGTTTTTTGCGAGAATTACGCGTGGACATACGCGAAGAGAGAATTATCAATGTTTATCAGATTTGGAATGCGAAATCAAACGATATAAATCGAAGGATATGATATTAATCGTATGAAAAAGTATTGGGACGTTGGGTACAGTATATACTTACAAAATCGCATGGTATTTATGAATGACTTTTTATCGATCTACAGTACGAGTATATTCATTATAACCATGAAAGAATTGGCTAAATGAAATCATCGCACACGTTCAATGTCGTTGTTTTGTTAAATTGACATATTGTTGCCAGGACTTTGGAGTGACAGCTTTTGCTTGTGTTAAAAACTTGAAGCTTTAAACAATACAGTACATTATGGTCAACACTCAACATGTTGTAGCCCGTGGTCTTTGTGCTTTTGTAAATGGAGTTATCTATATAAATTTAAGATGCCAGGTGTTTTTGTAGCATCTGTATAAATCATAGAATAATTGATTTAAGAAGTTCCTCAGGTTGTAAAACATTTGGTTATAGATTTGCTTTGTAAGCGATTGCCACTTGACAGCATGATGGGCTATTCCATTTAATATCCGTACACCGGCCCCTGTCGAGGATACATGTTTTTCATGGTTATACCCCTGAAGAATTTCAAACTCAAAACCTTTTACCCCTGAAGAATTCCAAAATTCCAAGCTCAAAACCCTTTACCCCTGAAGAATTCCAAGCTCGAAACCTTTTACCCCTGTTCAAAGAATTCCAAAATTCCAAGCTCAAAACCCTTTATCCCTGAAGTATTCCAAGCTCAAAACCCTTTACCCCAGAAGAATTCCAAACTCGAAACACTTTACCCCTGAAAAATTCCAAGCTCAAAACACTTTACTCCTGAAGAATTCCAAGCTCAAAATCCTTTACCCCTGAAGAATTCCAGGGATCCTCGACAGGAGGTGGTGTGGTACGGATATTAAATGGAATAGCCCGATGTAAGGCTATAACTAAGCCAAACCTGAAACAATTTTTACATCAATTTGTGTCTGGATAAAAAATAAGTAGTGAATTTAAATACAGATGTTTCCTTGTCTGTTGCTATGTGAAACAATGTTGTTTATAGCAATAAAAAAAAAGACTTTGTTTTAACAGCTTTATTGAACGATGTTCAAACGGCAAGAGTGCGAACGGGACTCAAGACCCATGCGAGGCACTCTCCCTCTTGAATTTTGTTTACATCTAATATCATTATTTACAAAAAATTTATAAATTGGTAAACATATACCAGCTGATTAATTAAATCAAATTAGGAAGATATTGCACCACATTTAAGTTATCATACATAATACAGATTTGTATAATCATGTTAAAAATTAGAAAACTGAATCAGGATAAAACAAACCCTGACACGAGGAGCTGGTATATGTTTACATCAGAATTAACTATTTCTATGGCATGAACAGCTACGATATAAAGACCACGTACAGCACATGTCCACATCAAAACTACTACTTAATAAATTGAAGTATGTTCTTGATAAGAAGGATTTAAACATTGCCAAACTGCGAAGATCTCTAGGAGAAGCAATTTTGCAAGTATGATTCCAGAGTGGAACAATACGGTTAAAGAACGATGTCTGAAAAGTGCTACTTTTACATGACGGAACTTTAAGCACTAGAGAAGGATTATTACAATTACGGGTACGACTATGATTAACAAATGACACAAAATTGAAAACATCCAAATCATAAAAACCATGCAAAGTTTTAAACATAAATGTCAGATCCTTAATTTCCCTGTCAAACACCAGTGGTAAAAGATTCAGAGCCAGCAATCTGTCCTTGTAGGTCATGTCACCTTTCTTCGATTGAAGGATCCATCTTGTTGCACGCCTTTGGACTTGCTCCAGATATAATTTGTTATTATTTTGGGAGGGAGACCAAACCTCTGTGGCATAGCATAATTGGGACTTGACGAGCGAAAGATAAGAGTCATTGTTGATCAATAACAATGCTCATTTGCTAAAACTATACAAGTATTGATTCCATTTCCAAACTATTATACTATGTGAATATATTGGCAATTAATCCAATTATATATAAAAGGAGATACAGTAGAATTGAAATAGCTACCAGTTTCAATCAAATAACTACTTTAATTTCTGTATCAACTATCAAGCCTCCTGTGTATTATTGTTTCCCAAGCATCAATGAGGGGGCACTTGTTCTAAATATATGCAATAAGTCTGGTTACCATTAAAAAATGTCCATATTCAGAGTTACCGTTGTACTATATTTTATTATAATACTGCAGAAATGCAATATATTTCATGATTTTAAGAAATTGAATGAGGGCTGCATGGTTAAAAGAGGAGGGGGGGCTTATTTATTTTTTATTTTTGTATCCAAATGGGGGGGGGGGAGTTATTGGAGAGGGGCTTGAAGAGAAGGGGGCTAAATATAGAAATTACAGTACCTCCATTCCTTCCTCTCCCTTCCCAAACATGCTGCAGGAGAGGGGGAAACTGCAGGGGTTAAAGCATGGATTGCAAGGTTGATGTATAATTTGCATGTTATGTACCTAGTAGTATGGAGAAATGAGCTAGTAAATATATCCTTGCTTATAATTAGTTGCTGATTAAATGTTCAAAGATACACAGTGTGAAGCATGAAAAACAAATGGAAGATACCCACTGCAAGAAATTTTCAACAAATATATGGTTTGTTCACTTCATTTCTTACTTTCAACACAAGTAATTATGGTAATTATAACTACAAACACAATGTACTGTCATTTAAAGACTTTATATGTGCTCCATGTGTATATGTTAATGTAATATAATATAAAAAATGTGTTTATTGTTAAAATATGGGATATATAATACCGTAAACCTCTGACTATAAGCCCTGGACTTATATTTTTTTGTAAGTGATTTTTGATGGGCTTAGGGGGGGGGGGCTTATATGCACAGGGGCCTTATACATGGACGATCAATTGTGTTAGTAATAAACAAGTCAGTCATAAACAGGAAAATAAACATGTATTAATAACACACTCCATTAACATAGTAAGCTATAAAGACAATGACATGAGTGTTTCAAATATCGTTCTCTGTTATATTAAAAGACAATGTCAATGTTAAATAACATAGTGGGATACTGGGCTTATATTCAGGGGGCTTATATTCAGGGGACTTATATTCAGGGGGGCTTATATTTGGGGGGGGGGGCTTATATTTGGAATGAGGTGAGCATTACATTCAGAAGTTTACAGTATACAGTTCAAAAAAGCTTGTATTTTCTTGTCACAGACACAGCTTATACGTCAGGTTCTCATGTCGATCCAATGGTAATTTGAGATCGCTGCCATCACCATAATATAGTGTACCACCAGTATGGAATGTAACATTTCTGTGCACCGCACAATTTAAACGCAACTTTGGCTGTGCACCACATGTAGTGCACATATAGCCAGCGGGTTCATGACCTGTGCACGTTCTAAATTAAGATTCGGGGGGGGGTAGCAAATATGTAGCAGCGATTGTCAGAATTTCTGAATTCACCAATTATTTAGTTGTTACACACTATAGTACTAGTAGATATTAAAAAAATATATAGTATAGATAACGTACATTGTGAAAATACAAATTTTTTGTGCACCAATAACAGAAGGAAATTGTGTGCACCAAAGAAGGATTATTGGGTAAGTTGTGCACCAATTTGTGCACCGATAGCAGCCTTTGTGCACGGCACATGTGCCGTGCACATCGCCTTCATTCCATACTGGGTGTACCCAGTAGCGTAGCCAGCCTGAAATTTTACTCCTGCTATGTAAATTTCAAAGGATTATCATTATTCATTTCTTTAGAAATTCATTGTTTTTATAGTCTATGAACACAGACATATTTGCATAGCAGGAGCAAATAGTCAGGCTGGCTACGCCACTGGGTGTACCACAGAATGGCCTTGTCTCATACTTTGACATCATGCATGCAGAAATGCCTTGGTCATTCATGTGGAGATATTACTATCACGATAGAATTAGTTACGCCAAGTAACACGTCAGGTAGCAGCTGAAATATTTTAATATTTGCCATAATAAGCCCATAACCTGTTGGCAAAACAACCAAAACATCTTCACCATTTTACATTATGGCCGAGATACATTTGAATGTCTCGTCTTTTAACGAATATTCAAGCCCTATTTTCGCTAGAACAACTTTCATAGCTCTTTCAGTATTTGCCATTGAATATAATTTAATAGTAGTACGATTTAAAGCACCTTCAAACGTATAAAAACCCATTTTGTATACTATATTCTGATGAGAATCTTTGTTTAAAACAATATCGATTGTGAGCGTGTGCCCGCACGAATTTAGTAAGCGGAATAAACAAAAGCAATAAAAGCGCATGCGCCATTTATCTCATTTTGGATAAAAAAAATTCGATTTCCCCAGAGTCATGCCACAACCTAACCCGCGAACAGGCATACTCTGGGAACGAGATTGTGCAAATACTGCCATGTTTATAAACTATCAACAGTTTATAATCTATGAAATATGTTTACAAACTATCATGTTTATAAACTACGAAACAGGTGAGTTCTAAATAAAATTTGATATTTATTTGTAATTTAAAAAGTGGCCGTTACTCTGATAGCACTATTTAACCAGCAGCAATGTGTCTTGGTGCACCCTACTTTGTTTATTTTACCAGCTCGGTCTATAATCAACTCCAGGTGATTTTACTTGAGATGGGGAAACCATTGCACCTCATGGGTAAATGAAAACTATTTTATTACAGCTGTTTTTCGTAAGTCACATGAGACACCTCGATCATTAAAAAATCCTTACATCCCCCTAAAATATTTGCTTAGAAGTGTCTGACCCCCCCCCCACATTTCATACCAGCCCCCCCCCCTCCTGTATTAATAATGAACGGTCCCTTAGCTCTTTTTCAAGTCTCGTAGAATATAAAACTGCAATATGGTCAAATTATGCGATTATTGATATATAAATTATATTTGAAACATCATTAAATGACGTCATATATAGTGACGTCAAGGTTTACAAAAATGTGCAAACTTCATGATTTCACAGCTCTCTATTAAACTTGAAACTTGTCATTGATATATAGAACAAACAAGTGCGCATAAATTTAAGCAATACATCAAAGGGCGGCGTTGCTAAGAAAATTGAATCAATATAGCCCTGCATGACAAGAACTCATAAGATTTGGTAAAATTTTCTTATCTTCAATTTGACTGAAAAAAACCAAGAAACAATGAAACGAAGCTTGTAATTGATGAAGGCAATGATGTTGGTTGTTTTTAAATATTATTTTGCTGTTTTAGCTATTTGTACGACATGCAAGAAGAATCTTGACGAAGAAATCAAGCAAAAAAAGTTATCTTTACCTGATCCTTTCGTAAAAGAAACTAAGTCGCCAAACAAGAATTAGCATTAGATCCATTTGGCCCTGCTTTGCCTGAAACAACAGTTGAACGGGTACATATTATATACATGAAGAGAATGTATATGGCTGGGGTGATTGAAAGCGTTTGACGACTATGGAGGTGTTCGCAATAAGAGGCTTTCGATAGTTTTGTTTACAATTATTTAATTTGTTTTCAGGTGGACGACAAGCCATCTCCTCCAGAAGAAGAAAGTAGCAGTTTCCTTGACGAAATAACAAATCCCTGGGCCTTCTGGATTTGAATGACTCACTCTTTTCACCAGATGAAGGTAGTGCAATATTTCTATCAACTCAAAGTGACGAGCCGACTCCATACTCAAACGCGAAACACGAGAAGCTTAATGAATTTTTTTTTCTTGCGGAATTGAGCCATTAGAAAGACGGTGGTTGAAGTGGAACGAAACGAGCGACAGGACCAAACAGCGTTATGTCAAGAAATCCTCAGACATTATATCGACCGTCCTACAGACTATATCCACTGATAACGCAGGCTTCATTTGGCAAGAATTAATATCTTCCTCTGCTATGAGCACGAAACTTGGAATCGACCTGTTGTCTCCTTTAGAAAAGAGTTACCTTGAAGCGCTCGCTGAATCATACCACAATGCCAAGAGCTGGGAGACTCGAAGGCAAATATTGTCCATCATGTCTGGCGTAGCTAACTATAACCACATTGTTAAATTTATACCCGGTTTAACCAGGTACCGTTATTCGGTAGCTAACTTGCACCGCCTCCAGTTTGGTCGAGGAGCACCAGTAGAACACCAACCTTTGACTCGTATTAAAGTAGACATCAAGCAGCTTGATCACTTTCTTGGTTTCATCACCAGCCCCCATTTAATCCAAGATCTTCCTTTTGGCAATAACAAGTTAAAGCTTTCGAATGGTCAGACAATGGAGGTACCCAATGTCATCCGCACTCTCATTCCAGAACGAATAGCTCGGCAATATACTCAGTATTGTGAAGACACTGGGTTCACTCCATTCAGTAAAAGCACAATGCTGAGAGTTTTATCTGAATGTAGTGCCACAGTAAGGAAGTCGCTACAAGGTCTAGACTACTACGCAGCGGAAGGAGCACAAGCCTTTGACAACTTGATCTAGTTGGTACATCAAATGGGTGAATTGATTTGTAATTCCACCTGGGAAACTAAAATGGTTGAATCTTTAAAGACTTCAAAGTTCTATTTAAAAGGAGATTACAAGGTGGGTTTTGTAGGAGAGATGTTGGAACAGCTTGGTCGAATGTGCTAATAATTATTTATACTTTTGAAATTTAGGTTCACATTAAAGAGTCATCCGATATAGCTGAGCACTGTATTGTTTATTCCATGAGTGATGGCAAAGATACAGACTACAGGAAGAAGTGTGGCCATCGACATGGCATCGTTTGCGAGAGTTGTCACGTATTATCTAGTAATCCTACTGACATCCAGACGAAGGCCACTACAGCCAATTTTGCTACCACTGATGATCGCGATGAAGTAGCGTATATGATCAACTACTCCAAACTTGCGATTGAGTCATGGCAATGTCATATTATAAGGTGTGTAAATCAAGATCAGGCGCGAATTGACGTCCTAGAGCTTTTGGATAATGACACTATTCTGGTAATAAACGACTGGGCTATGAAATTCATACCACAGAAGTATCGCGAATCGCAGGCAGATTGGTATGGTAAACGTGGTATTTCGTGGCATATTTCAGTAGTTCATTACCAGATCAACAATGAATAATGTCTACTTCCGTCAGGATAATGCAGGCTGCTACCATTCGGCACACACCATTCTTAGTTGTCCAGCAATAGCAAAATCTGTCGGGATGAAGATAGTCCGCATCGACTTCAGTGATCCGCAAGGCGGCAAAGGTGCGGCAGATAGATTAGCAGCCACCTGCAAGTGACACATTAGAGCCTACATAAATGAAGGTCACGATGTCGTGAAGGCAGAAAACATGAAGGATGCCCTCCAGTCTAGTGGTGGAATACAAGGTGTTCGAGTGGTAGCAATGCAAACTATCCACAGTTCATCCAGCGACCAAAGAAAAATCCCTAACATCAACAAGTTAAACAACTTTCAATTTGATGGCGAAAGCATAACAGCATGGCGGTCATATGGTATTGGAAAGGGCAAAGAAGTAGAGCCGGTGAACCCCTTGGAAGGTTAGTTTTTTAATAAAACACGTTTATCTAGCAGGACAGTTCTGATATTGATCCGATATTTATTACAGATTCTAACTACAATTGGCTGGAGTCCACTTTTACTCCAGGAAGATTTAAACGAATTGAAAGAAAGAAACCTGGCGGTGCTGCAACAAACAAACCAGAAAACGCAGACGAAGAAGAACCACTAGTACAAGAACAAGAAGATCAGATCAATACCAGTTCCGCTTCCGGGTTTTACTCGTGCCCACATGATGGTTGCGTACGGGTCTTTCAGAGGCTTTTTGCATTAGAGAAACATCTTTCCTTGGAGAAGTGCGAACAGAAACTGGAGAGGTTATCGCTACTTGACCATGCAAAACTTGGTTATAAAGAATATTTGGAAGAGGGAGCTGGCGTCATACCCACTCTAAATCCAACAGTGACA
>CACRXK020012967.1:0-14511 GCA_902702795.2 Paramuricea clavata
CCTCTTCCTATTACTGATTAATGACCGGTCCCTTATATTATTTTTTTGCCAAACCAATCCGTGTTTTTTATTTCAT
The DNA here is from genome assembly GCA_902702795.2 of Paramuricea clavata. Lineage (NCBI taxonomy): Eukaryota > Metazoa > Cnidaria > Anthozoa > Malacalcyonacea > Plexauridae > Paramuricea > Paramuricea clavata. The sequence goes on from CACRXK020012967.1 coordinate 77, forward strand.
GTGACAAAATATAATTTTTGTTCACCTTCAGGCAAAATAAACAAAGTCATAACAAAAGGCGCGAAAGTTCCCGCCGTAAACAAATTTACTCATACGTCATCCTTGTATGATTTGATTAGACGAAACATTTTCCCACGTGTGAGAAAATTGTTTCGCCTTTCTAATTTGCTTATATGCATTGCAAAGCGAGTTTTCTCATAAGTTCATCCTATCGGAAAACTCAACATCTATATAACAAGAAAATTACCGTAATCTCTGTTATAACCCCCCAACCCTGGGGCCTACTTTCCCAGGAACCTTTAAGGGAGGGGGTAATTATCGAAACAGGAAGGCTTAAAAGAGTGGGAGGTTTTTTTAAAGAGGGCTCAATACAAGCGATTACGGTAATTTCAAAATATTTAAAATTGCCATGTTAAAATGAAGTAATATCCTAAAATGTAATAATATTTTAACCACATCTTATTACACTATAAATAATCCAACTGTTAATAATTTTTCAGCCAAAAACAACACATAATTACAAATGATCTTAGTTCATTCATGGTTTGCAATCAATCCCTTGACATTTACAAGACAAAAACATGGCTGTTATTTTGGAGGAAAACACGCTCCATTCCAGTCCAAATACAATGGCTGTTACAGTCGTGCCAATAGAAGCGTTCCGAAAAATGTTGATCAGTTCATTTCCTAACTTCGAGGAGTTCCTCTGAACAATTCCTCAAGTTCCTTAAAAAGTTCCTAACTTCCTGTTTCATTGACCAATCAAATTTTATATTTTATTTTTGAGCAATCTGATTGTTGAGGAATTGTTCAGAGGAACTCCTCGAAGTTTATAGGAAATGAACTGGTCAACATTTTTCGGAATGCTTCTATTGGCACGACTGTAATGAGATTCTTTTGTTAGTTTTCTTCCAACATGGCCGCCATGACATCAATTGCAAACCAAGAATTATAAATGCATCCCTGAATCAACAAATCAATTATCACCAAAATATCAATCTCATTTTCAGTATTTAACCAATCACCAAAATATCAATCTCCTTTTCAGTATTTAACCAACCACCAAAATATCAATCTCCGTTTCAATATCAAACAATCCCAAATCAATTTCAAGCTAAATTTCAAAAATAACATGTAACAAAAAATATTTTCAATTTATCTTGCCTGGGGCAGCATATTATCATGCATACTCATATGATCTTCAAGTTCAGTGGCAATTTCAAACTCAGCATCGCAGACACAACAGATATAGCCAATACCAGTTGCTTCTCTTGCTTCCAATTCCTTACAGACATCACATTGGTAGAATATACCACAACTCAGTATCTCATTAGCATGTCCTTGTCCTTCTCCTTGTGTCTGACTAATTTCTCTGCCACAAGTATTGCACAACAAAAATCCATCTCTTGAATGTAATCTCCAGTGACGTTTGAGACTTTTTCGTTGTGTGAATGTTTTCTCGCAGATACGACACTCAAAACTCTGTTCACTCTCGTGTGCTGATATTTTATGTCGTGTTAACTTGCGTGATTCTGGAAATCTCTTGTTACAAACATCACATTCATAAGGTTTGTCTCCAATGTGTGTTCTTTTATGTCGAGTTAAAGTACTCGGATCTGAAAACCTTTTGTTGCAAACATCACATTCATAAGGTTTGTCTCCAGTGTGTGTTCTTTTATGTCGAGTTAAAGTACTCGACACTGAAAATCTTTTGTTGCAAACATCACATTCATAGGGTTTGTCTCCAGTGTGTGTTCTTTTATGAACCACCAAGATGCTAGACCGTGAAAATCTTTTGTTGCAAACATCACATTCATAAGGTTTGTCTCCAGTGTGTGTTCTTTTATGTCGAGTTAAAAAACTCGGATCTGAAAATCTTTTGTTGCAAACATCACATTCATAAGGTTTGTCTCCTGTGTGTGTTCTTTTATGAACCACTAAATGGCTCGACTGTGAAAATATTTTGTTGCAAACATCACATTCATAAGGTTTGTCTCCAGTGTGTGTTCTTTTATGAACCGTTAAGTAGCTCGAATGTGAAAATCTTTTGTTGCAAACATCACATTCATAAGGTTTGTCTCCAGTGTGTGTTCTTTTATGAACCACCAAGATGCTAGACCGTGAAAATCTTTTGTTGCAAACATCACATTCATAAGGTTTGTCTCCTGTGTGTGTTCTTTTATGAACCGTTAAGTTGCTAGAGTTTAAAAATCTTTTGTTGCAAACATCACATTCATAAGGTTTGTCTCCAGTGTGTGTTCTTTTATGAACCACCAAGATGCTAGACCGTGAAAATCTTTTGTTGCAAACATTACATTCATAGGGTTTGTCTCCAGTGTGTGTTCTTTTATGAACCACCAAGATGCTAGACCGTGAAAATCTTTTGTTGCAAACATCACATTCATAAGGTTTGTCTCCTGTGTGTGTTCTTTTATGTCGGACTAAACTGCTCGAATCTGAAAATTTTTTGTTGCAAACATCGCATTCATGTTTGTCTCCCGTGTGTGTTGTCTTGTGTTGCACCAAACTTATTTTCTTTGAAAACATCTTGTTACAATACTCGCATTTCATAGACATGATTTGAGCTTTTGATTTTTCCCCGTACGGTCACACGTGCGGTCAAATTTCGATAAAAATATAACCCAACTGTTCCCTCAAGTCTTTCTTAATTGAATCGTTAAACCACTTCGGTACTTACAGAAAGTCTCATCATAAAAACAAAAATCTTCGGTGACACAGTTTGCAACCAACACCAATATGAAAATATGGGCGCCCAAAAAGAATTCATTGCCGTGTTTCCACTTCACAAAAATAAATTTTGATTTCGCAAAAGATGGAATAAATGCACAGTTGAACAAAAAAATGGGGCTGTTGGACAGATGAAACTGATCCAACTTTTTTGTGCCAAATTTTTTTGGTTCATAATTAATTCATTATTAATGTACAAGACATCGTTGCGTTAGATAGGAACTCTTATATTAATGACAGACTTATAACAGCTGATGTATTACATCCTCCTTTTCATTGTTTTCCAATGTAAAGTTCTATTATAGTTTGAGTAATTTTGAGTCTAGAAACGTTTTGGTAATGTTCTAAAAATTTCTATTCTAAAGTTCAACTATAATACACCATTACGGAAAGTATACGACACTTTAGTTATGGAGCCTCGTTTTCAGTTTGCGACATTAGTGGACGCCTCAATTCGGATTGAAATGGAGGTTCTTTAGCGAAGGTGATTGTAATATCTAAGTACTAGGTGTATATTTGTGCTATAGAATATATTTAATATAGCATAACTAAACTTAGTCTGTTCCTTCACACCACCGTCCTATGTCTATATAGTTAATGGACTTAATGGGCCTAAAGCCCCGTTTACACGAGCAAATTTTATTTGACAAATTTCATAAGTCAATATTTTGCTCGTGTAGATGATAAGTTTGTGACAAATGATTATTACGAGTGTTCACCAAACATTATGAATAAATAGGGTTCATTTCTCTTGAGTTACAGTTTCTTGAACAATAAAAGTGCTGACGTCAGCATTATTTTCGAACGCCTTCAGAAACTGTGTTATACACAACATTTTGTTAAAAATTCTTGGTTAGGTTTATGATGGGACATCTCTGATATAAACAAGAATTTAAAGGTAGATTACAGTCCCTTCTGGGCATGCGAAGGCTTTGTTTACGTTTTTTGTTTGTACATTTCTACACTGGAAATTTTTGTACACAACAACACCTCTCTCCTCCGCAGAGGCTTTAGTTTTCTTAGGATGAGTATTACGATGAGATACATTTCACTACACTTTACATGGCGGATCTTGAAACACGAGCGTAGCCGCTGGGCGAAGGAGCGCAGGCGGCAAAGGGAAAGGCGAAGGAAGGCGCGAAGCCTCTGCACGATTTGCATCGCAAAGTGGGACAAAGTGGGACAAAGTGTAAACATCGAAACAAAAGGTGATTTTTAAGCTAAACAAGAAACGTCTTTTTGAAAATTAAATCATTATTTAATGCATGATTGATTGACCTCATTGACTAGTGCTTGCATGTTTGTGGATGGTCAAAAGTAATATTTTTTAACATTTAATACACAAAGCAAACAATCGTATATTTTACTCACCGCTTGGCCAAACATTCTGTATTTCGTATCGAGAAAAAACTTGAATATTTCTTGAACTCTTCGGAATTCGCCACCAGTCAAAGAAGTAAAATACTCCTTGTATTCAAGCGCTTTCGTGTAGAAAATTTCTTTTGAATACGGCCAGTAGAAATATTTATTTTTAATTTTTCAAAATATCGGATTTTTACTCGCACAGTCGCACGCGCCTGTCACGCTGATGTTCGGGAATTAGTTCACAATCAGACCAGGAATAGAAATACCATAATAAAAGATGAAGTTTTCAAGATACAAGCTCAAAAATAACACTTTAAGTAGTGTTTTGAATTCGCTTTCGAACAAGAGTAATACAAAGAGGATGCGTCCCAAGGAGCCGAAGTTATGTTCGCCGAAAGGTATGCCTAGTTTATATTTTTATCAAGTATAAACATTGCGTGATTTGATATTAATATACAAAATCCCGCTTGACTTTCACAGGTCATAAATCGCTATAGTGTTGACATTTCACTAAAACTATCGATAGAAACTAGGAGATATTTTTGTACTGAATCGAACGGTGGTATTTTCATCTACATAGCGTATATTGAACCAAAGATACGAACCTCCAAATAAATCAGGTCGAAACCGACTGAAGGTCGCGTTTGTTTATAAATATTGCTGAAGTTGAAATAGTTGAATTGTATTTTCAGTCTTGATAATAAATTTAATAATGGTTCTGTATGCTATACATACTCATTTTTTTTCTTTTATGCGGTTTTGGACACATTTCTAAAAATACAAATGTCAAATATAAATTTAAATAAAAGTTTTCTCAGTCATTTTGAATTTGACTTGAATTTTGCGTTTGATAATTATACGCCCCCCCCCCCCGGTTTACCGCCATATTGGGTGTGGAATCGTGCAGAGGCTTCGCGCCTTCATAGCCAATTATAAAGCCTCTGCGGAGGAGAGAGCAACAACACAATCTTATACTGTAACTGTTTCATTGTAAACATCGTGCATAAAGAGGCCGCTTTGAACCTTGTGTGACTTGTTATATCAACAGCGCTAGCTGGGGCGGCGAACCGAAATCCCGAAGGTGTGAGTTCGAATAATTTGTGTTTACCTTTGGAGTTTGTGTCTCATCATGAAAATAGTTAATGCGGTATCAATCCCTCGAAACACGTTGCCAGTGTTGTTGCTGTCATTATGACAGAAGCGCTTGGGGAAGGCTTTTCGCTTGACGAAATTCGAAACTTGAGAATGTGGCTGCAGTTCCTGTCTTCGTTTTAATGCACCTATCATTGTTTTCCCCCTGAGGGGGGGGGAGGGGTGCGGGCGACACAGGGGACTTTGACCACACTATGAAGCACCAGGAAGGGGAATTTGACCTATGCATCAACTCCCAGAGTCGGGAAATTTTGACATCCGCCATCTTGAAAGTTTGCGCGGTTTTGACATTAAAAGGCCTGGTAACAAGTATGGCGGAGAAGCACGATCAAGTTTCATCGAAAAAGGTATTTTATACACAATGTCTCAATTTTTACCAAGTTTAAACCAGTATAGACTGTATGTTCGCATTGGAAAACATATGTGTGTTTATTTATTTATTTATTTAATTTACCCAAAAACAGGAAGGGCGCACCCACAGAGCCGAAGCTCCAATAACGGGTTCCCCGCGTCAGTTGTAAAATACATAGAAATATTGTATACAAGAGTTAAACACTAAATAGTGCATCACAACAAAAACAACAAAAAGTCATCACATAATATAAAGAAAGGGCACTAGCAGCATAGAGTGTCACTGAGTTAATCCAAAGGACGGGCTTTGTGACATTTGACACAAACAGTCTTGTATGTGTGCGGCAATTCTGGGTTATAAACATTAGAGGTTAATAAAAAATAGTAATTAAATAGACAACGTTTAAACGAAGACAATAAAGTTAAGTTCCTTAAAGATATTGGTAGAGTGTTCCACGTTCTGCATGCTCTGATATAAAAACTGTTTTGAAAGTCTTGTTATCTTAGGAATATAGTGGGGAATTTTGACAGCAATTCCATTTGACGACAAAATTTTAAAAATGTCAAAATTCCCCTGGGTTGCCCGCATCCCCCCCCCCCTCACATTGATAGGTGCATAAAGCCAAGGGAGAAATTTTTGACCGTGCAAAAACTGGATAAACAGCTTTTGTTCAAGCTCTTTCGCGCTATGGAGATGATTCCGTTGTAAACAACAGAAGAGTGAAAGATTGACGAGAGTACGAGACGCTAAGATTATATTCACCTTTTTTGTTTTATAAAAATGTATGTTTTGAAATTATGATATTACATTGATATTACTCTCATATTGACACTAAATGATGATATTCTTGTGACACTGAATGATCTAATCCCCGAGCCGGCGGCGCGAAGCGCCGTGCGAGGGTACTAATTCCCCCCGGCTATTTACACGCGGGGAAACGAAAGCATTAGCGGAGTCTAAAGTTCATCAAATATCGCGGGCGTGGGTGACCAACGGTGTTGAGTGGGTGGTCATCACTGAGCTATACTATATTGCTGGAGGACCTGCTCGGGATCAAAAAGTGTCGCCAAAAACATGGCGGATCTTACGCCATTTCCATGACAACACTTCCGAAATTTTCATGGTAATTGCCACTGACCAACCGCGATCCTAAGCTTTCGACGATGTCCTTAACCCCCTTGGTTTTTGGACAGAAATATTAAAAGATATTTCAAGTTTTCTGTTGTTTTTGAGCTAAAAAATCTTAATATTTTCCTCCAACATTACTTGTTTTACAACGCGGAGCGAGGGTGCGGGTTTGCTTCGCTTGTGGATGCAGCATTTCACTACAAAGAAAGACTAATTCTTTCAGGTAAGATTCACGAAACTTTTTTATAACTTTCTAGAGTCACTAGACCCTTCGATTATGTTATGTCAAAAACTTATCCTAATACATACAGCAAATATTTCAATAGGGGACATAAAAGTATTGTTAATGATCAAACATTGTGTACATGAAATTATGTTGTTTTGTGTCAGCACTGGCCTTTGTGGTTTTATTGCCAGTTTTTAATTTATACCAAAAATTGTGGTGTTCATATATTTTAAAACGTTTATTAAATATGGTGTGAAATTTATATACCTGCCCATCACAGTGCAGAATTAGTATATATAGATAAGCACAAGACTAGAGAGAGTTGAGCCGTAGAGGAGGCTCACCTACATGTGACAATCCATGTGCCCTGTCCTGATGAGCCCTAAAGACTGTCTTTATTATTTTATTCTGTCTAATGCCAGACGATCTTAAGGGGATTGAGACTAAATGAGACTGCTCCTAGACCCTGCTGTCACACAGTGGGTTAATTACACTATCGGCAAATAAACAGCCCCTGAGATATATAGTCAGCCCAATATTAAACTGCAATGAACCCTGGCTACCTTCTTATTTTACTCAATCTGTGAGATTAAATCCAGATGTTTTACTCATCAAGGGAGGAGTATTAAAAATAGATATCATTTTGCACCATTGTCTGTTTAGAACTATGTAAAACTACTATATAGTTTTACACAGCTTGTTGGCAACAAAAATGTTGCCCACAAGCTGCCGGAATTTAAGTGAGTCACTGATACACTAATCATGAAGTAAATTTGGAATGCTACAACATTTCTAACAAGGGCAGATTTTCATTTATTTAAAAGGAGGGGTAGAAGACTTTCTGGTGGCCGGGTGCAAGCAGCACCACTCAGTGAGCTTTGGCAGGGGTTAGGTGTTTGGGTTAAAGCCTTTCACACAAAACGGGAGGGTTGAAGCAGAATTTTGATGGGGTTGAACACTCTATTAGAGGGGTTTAACCCCCCCCCCCCTAAGTAAAACCACCCATGATTTCTAACATTGGGAGTAGTGATGTACAATTGGCCATGACACAGCCTGCGAGAAATTATGATCATGACATATTTTAGTTAGGAACGTAATTGCATTGCTGAATACTGAAACATGACATTTAATTTTGAAGCTCGGATCAATGGTTTTGGTAAAAACAAATCATGTAATTGCACCCTTGACTAGTAAAATTGTCTGGCGTTAGGTAGATTAAAATAATACAGTAAGGCATATCAAGACACATTGCCACTTGGCACTTGTGAAGGGTTAACATATGTGTATATGATATTTTTGTGATGTATTAAAGATGTATAATGTATCATATGATAATAATGTCATCTTTTATTTTGCAGAAATTATATGTTTAATGTACACAAGAGATGGCACTGAGGCATCAACATGCAGAAAAACATGCAGAACAACAAAATGAATTAGTTAATTATAATACCATGCATAACAACATAAATAATTATATGATTATGATAACTTTATTGAAGTGTAAATAAGTTTTATAGCAATTAAAATGATACATTTTTGTTTTTTAAATTGTTTACTGCTAATTATTTTTCAAAAAAGTCAAATACACCCTTCCGGAATGTATTTCACCTTGTCTATGGAGCCTCATTTTCATGTATGTGACATGAGTTAAAGTCCAATGTCTCAATCGTGAAAATGAGACTCTATATATAGCCAAGGTGACATAATTTCTGGAAGCATGTATTAACCCATCAAGCGCCAGCGCTCTCCCCTTGACGAGTAAAATCGTCTGGCGTTAGACAGAGTAAAATACTAAAGTAGGGTGCATCAGGGTGCAATGCCACTCAATGGGTTAACTAGACACATAGGCAGATAGGCCAGTTAACCCATTGGTTCAGCGCTCTCCTCTTGACGAGTAAAATCGTCTGGCGTTAGACAGAGTAAAATACTAAAGTAGGGTGCAATGCCACTCAATGGGTTAAAATACAGTATGTTCAGTTTCCAAAGATATGCGTGGCTTGGTACTGTAACTTGCCATCCAGAAAGGAATGTGTCATTGTGAGATAAATCTGCAATAAACAAGAGTAGACTAATTATGTAGGTTGTACAAAAATCAACCAGTAACATAATTAGCATATATGAGCAAGGTAAACAAAAGGATGTGACCTAACTCCTTAGCTTAAACCACGGGTATCAGAACTATGAGTGCACTTATGCACCTATCAATGTTAACCTCCAGGGGGGGGGGGTCAGGCATATGTGGGGTATTTGATCATCAATTGTATCCCCACCCTGGGGATTTTGATTAGCACTTTGGCCCTGAGTTGGGGCAATTTGAACCGAATGACTTTTATTAACATAGTATTTCTTGCAATTTATTGCAAAATGGTGGGGCATTTGACCAATATTTATTGCCCGACAGTAGGGCATTTGATTGCCCCACCTATGCCCGACCCCTCCCCCCCCTCTGGTGCTTAACATTGACAGGTGCATTATAAAGATACATTGCTGATTCAGAGTGATATTTCACTGAGAAAACTTGTAAGAAAACAGGCCATCCTGGAAAAGAGATTTATGTCTGTTTATAAAACGAGACCTCAGGAGTCAACCTTTTAAACATTATTACACTAGACAGTTTGCACTTTAAAGACCGTCGTAATCCTCGTATATGTGACTGAATATCGATCAAAGCTTCGTAGTTTGTAACCAAATATTTTGCGATTGTGAACCGTACAGCTTGCTAAAATTAGTAAAATAGTGGAAAATTTTACACTTTACCATGTGTATTGCATTGGAAGTTTTTTTATTAACAAATAGAGTGTCTGTTTCGTCGTTATGCTTATCATTTTCATGTGAAATAAAGTAAAGTCTAAATATTAAAAAATTCAAATGAGAATTTGTCTCTTACCCTAGTTTATAAATCCACATTCAAGTCTTGTCTTTTCCCACATTTCTTGAGGTTTTAAATTTGTTTGTCGTCTTTCACGGGCGAGAATAACATGTACGACTTGCATATCTTTGTCCAACTGAATCAAAGGTAGAAAATTTATATCGAAAAAATTTAAAAACCGATTCAAAACCACTAGAACTATAATATCTGCAAAATTTTTGCAAAAACCAGGGGGGGGTGAAAACGGCCGTGGGCTCAGAATTGAGCCTGGTCAGTGGTACCTACCATGAGAATTTCGGAAGTGTTGTCATGGAAATGGCGTCATTTTCACTCAAAATCCGCCATGTTTTTGGCGACACTTTGTTGACTGAACGAAGTATAGGAGCAGGTCCTCCAGTTATTATACAGCTCAGTGGTGGTCATCCTCACTGATCTCAAAAATATGGCGGACTGTCATGGATAGCGAACACTGATTGGTCAAATTTAAAATTTGTTGTTGTATGACAAATGACGACTTCAACTGACAGATACTCCATGAAAATAATTTGCTTTTTTATGGGCGGCCGTTACCACCAAAAATAATGTAATCGTGAAACGGCATATGTAATCGTGAAACGGCATATGTAATCGTGAAACGACATATGTAAACTTAAAACGACATATGTAAACTTGAAATGGAATGTGTAAAAGTCAAACCGTATGTCCTCGCGTGTCTAAATGGTATATGTTAAAGACAAATGGTATAACAAAACGCGCAATCGCATATGTCTTTGTTGAATGAAATAGCATGTTTTGTCAAATGGCATGTTTTGTCAAATAGCATGTTTTGTCAAATGGCATGTTTTGTCAAATGGCATGTTTTGTCAAATGGCATGTTTTGTCAAATGGCATGTTTTGTCAAATGGCATGTTTTGTCAAATAGCATGTTTTGTCAAATGCATGTTTTGTCAAATAGCATGTTTTGTCAAATGGCATGTTTTGTCAAGCATGTTTTGTCAAATAGCATGTTTTGTCAAATGGCATGTTTTGTCAAATGGCATGTTTTGTCAAATAGCTTAACGCACGTGGTCACGTATTTCATAAATAGAACATGACGTTTCCAGTGCAAAAAAGCGGGAATTTTTGCAACAACAAAGCAACGTATTCACATCCAAGTTATTAGAAGAAAAGTACGTATATTTTCGTTATTTTTACATATTAATGCCTAAGATTTATTATCATGTTAATGAGTTTAGTTCACAACTAGTTTTGATTGTAATTTCGTTGAGTTATATTGTCCATCAGTAAGTAATTTATGTATAAAGTGCACGCTCGACTGATCGAGCTTTTACCACTCCACAGAGTTTAGTATATAAAATTATTGAATAAATTTTAAATATCATCGATATTTTGAACATACTAGTATGTAGTTCACGCAGAATGCTTGACATTATGTAAATAATAAGAGCAGCACTTTACCCGTAGCCCGTATGCGAAACGTTTTTACAATATTTATTCGCCACGCCACACGGTACAATTTACGGTTACGGGGAAACGCGGATTGCGGATTGCGGACCGGGTTATTTTTAGTAAGATATGCAAAAGCCTTAATACAAATAGCATATAGTAAAAAGGTATGTCACTGCATGAAGGTATTTTTAATAGTCATTGAACTTAAGTAAATTTTTCAGAGGGCACAAATGTTGTTTTTGTAGTATATAGATGATTTCGTGAACATGACCGAGGCGTTCATTAGACTGTTGAGAGACACTGTTGAAGAAATTGATTGTATCCTGACAGCAAATTATCATGAAAATCGTGAGTTATGTCTAAGGCGTCTGGAGGTGCTAGCGGAACAAGCAATGAGATGTGATGGTGTAAATCTAAACATCATTGATCTATTAAATCAGGCGAAAAATATTATAAGGCGAGACACAGCAAGGAATGATGACTATTGCTCTTATCAAACACCACAAGAGATAACTGGCAGAAGAGGAAGACCAAAGTTTTTCATTGCAGAGGAACAACTACACTTTTTTCAAAGTAATGTTGTAACTGTATGTTTTAATAAGTATTTATAACGCTTATATATATATATATATATATATATATATATATATATATATATATATATATATATATATATATATATATATATATATACTGCAAAGCTCACTTCCCTTATGGTCGTTAGAGCACTCTTGCCCCATGACGCTCTGCGCATGTCTGGATGCGTTGATGCCACCGTGTTGAACCACATGCGCCTGGTGAGAGCACTTCATGTGGTTATATACGGATGTCATCACGTATGAAGACATGTACCAAGCGGCACTGATGAGGCATTGTACGCCGAAACATGCATGTCTGTAGATTGTACAATATATATATATATATATATATATATATATATATATATATATATATATATATATATATATATATATATATATATATAGACATATCACATGGGTTGTGGAACAGGGGGCTATATAGGAGGGGCATTAGGCTCCCCCCCAAAATATTATGAAGAGAGCGAATTGAATAATATGTCTTTTAACTTTTTGCTCGCTGTCTAATATGTAAAAGAAAATATCATGCACTATGATTAAGTAAATTTAAGTTGACTTTCTTTGAATCAATTTTATTTTTTATTTCTCTACATTCCTGATTTTATATTGCTGTAATAATACAATCAACATTTTTTTGAGGAAGGCGGGAGAAGCTGTTATATAATTAAAAGTGCTATTGTACACAATTTTTTGCAACTAGTCTAATTAAAAAGCTGATGAATTTTTAAAAAATTAGCCCCTCCTCCTCCCCTTGAACTATACATATATTAGTCAAATGTTACAAATAGCAGTTTATCCAAAATATAGAATGTTAATTGTCCATTGATTATTGTGTAGGTTAATATTAAATTTGTCTTTTTCAGTTATCTTCTTTTTTTTAGTTGTACATATATTAGGTGAAATAATCTCTATGCCACTCTGACCCTGCGTTTATTACTTATTAGGAAATGGATTTACCCAAAGAGAGATGGCCAAAATGCTGGGTGTTAGCTTACGCACAGTTGAGAATAGATTTGTTGAATACAATATGACGAATGTATATCGTTACAGCGATATTGACGACGACTCCTTAGATGTTCATGTGCAACACATAGTTGCACACTTTCCACGATCAGGTAAATACTTTATAATGGAGAAAATACCCTAATCTTCAAGCGGTTAGCTACTAAAAATTATACCCTTGAAATGACATTGTAAATTATTTTTAACAAATTGTGTTAATATAACTTTACTTGACGTTGTTTACGATTTTCCAACATTTTTACTTAAAATTCAAATTAAATCGTTACACCTTTTGTGAACTATAATACAGTACTGTATTGTATTATAATAATACTGAAAACCACCAAGTAATAATTACCGACACCGCAATTTTTCTTGCAGGCACCAAAATTATTAAAGGGGAGCTAATTTCACATGGTATTCGAGTGCAAAGAAGAAGACTCCGAGACTCACTAAAGCGAGTTGATCCCGTAGGAAGGAGATTACGCGCAATGGATTCGTGTATACAAAGACGTGTGTACAATGTCCGGTCGCCTCTCGCTCTATGGCACATGGACGGAAATCATAAACTTATAAGGTTCGAAGTTTCTAAATTGTATAATAATCACGCACTAGTAAACAATATTTTATTTACTGTTGTTTTGTTGATTTAAGGTGGCGATTTGTCGTTCACGGTTGTATCGATGGTTTCAGTCGTGTGGTCGTCTATCTAGCGTGTAACACCAACAATACTTCAGCAGCAGTACTGGACCTTTTTAAGAAGGCCGTTGTCGTTTGGGGTTTGCCTTCCCGTGTGCGAGGTGACATGGGTGTTGAAAACCGAGACGTTGCACGTTTCATGCTTTCCCATGAAAGCAGGGGTCCTGGACGAGGCAGTTATCTAACAGGGCGGAGCGTTCATAATTGCCGCATAGAACGGCTTTGGCGTGATGTCTATCAGAGTGTTCTGTCCGTTTTCTACGACCATTTTATGCATATGGAATCAACAGGAATTCTTGATCCTGATAATGAAGACCATCTGTTTTGTCTTCATGAATTGTACAAACCGGTTATTAATGATGCGTTGCGTAGATTCTGTGATTCATGGATGAATCATAAATTGCGCACAGCTGCAAACAAGACACCTCTTCAGTTGTTTATAATGGGAATGCAACAAATTGGGAGGGAGGACAGCGTCATACCAAATGAATATTTTGAAAATCTGGGTGAGGTGAGATATTTTGGTAACTTGGATAACAGAATATGTGCAGAAGTTTTATTTTGTGCTCCCGGATTTGGGAGCTTCGGTGGCCAAGTGGTTAGAGCACTTGCCTTTCACCTCTAAGGCCGCAGGTTCGAGTCTCAGTGAGAACTTTCTCAATGCGACTCGAACCCAGTCCTCATGTGAAAAGAGTAAAAAGTCAACGCTCTGCCGAAGGTCGTGGGTTTTCCCCGGGTACTCCGGTTTCCTCCCACAGGGAAAGTTGACAGGGTGGGTTAGGCACAAATATTCGGTGTAGGACTTCAATTGGGACTAATGGTTCTGTGTCCTTCACCTGTCAT
>CACRXK020012968.1:0-14510 GCA_902702795.2 Paramuricea clavata
CCCTAGCCCTCCTCAGCATTCTCTAGCCTTCCTTAACGTTCCCTTAGTCTTCCTTAGCCTTCCCTAGCCTTCCTTAGCTTTCCCTAGCCTTCCTTAGCCTTCCCTAGCCTTCCATAGCATTCCTTAGCCTTCCCTAGCCTTCCTTAACGTTCCTTAGCCTTCCCTAACCTTCCATATCCTTCCTTAGCCTTCTCTAGCCTTCCTTAGCCTTCCCAAGCCTTCCTCAGCCTTCCCTACCCTTCCTTAGCCATCCCTAGCCTTCGTTGACCTTCCCTAGCCTTCCCTAGCCTTCCTTAGCGTCCCTAGCTCTCCTCAGCCTTCCTTAACGTTCCTTAGCCTTCCCCAGACTTCATTAGCCTTCTCTAACCTTCCTTAGCCTTCCCTAGCCTTCTGTAACGTGCATTAGCCTTCACTAGCCCTCCTTAGCCTTCCTTGACCTTCCCTAGCCTTCCTAAGCATTCCCTAGCCTTCCTTAGCCCTCGCTAGCATTCCCTAGCCTTCCTTGGCCTTCCTTCGCCTTCCTTGGCCTTCCTTAGCCTTTCCTAGCCTTCCCTGGCCTTCCCCAGCCTTCCCCAGCCTTCCTTAACGTTCCTTAGCCTTCCCTAGCCTTTTCTAGCCTTCCCTAAACTTCCTTCGCCTTCCCTAGCCTTCCTTAACATTCCCTAGCCTTCCTTAGCCTTCGCTAGCCACCATAGCCTTCCTTAGCATTCCCTAGCCTTCCTTGGCCTTCTTCAGCCTTTCCTAGCCTTCCTTAGCCTTCCCTAGGTTTCCTCAGCCTTCCTTGGCCTTCCTCAGCCTTCCTTGACCTTCCTTAGCATTCCCTAGCCCTCCACAGCCATCCCTAGCCTTCCTTAGCCTTCCCTAGCCTTCCTTGGCCTTCCTCAGCCTTCCCTAGCTTTCCTTAGCCTTCCCTAGCCTTCCTTGGCGTTCCTCAGCCTTCCCTAGCCTTCCTTAACATTCCCTAGCCTTCCTGGACCTTGCCTAGCCTTCCTTAGCCTTCCTTAGTGTTCCCTAGTGTTCCCTAGCCCTCCTCAGCCTTCCTTAACGTTCCTTAGCCTTTCTTAGCCTTCCTTAGCCTTCCCTAGCCTTCCTTAGCCTTCCCCAGCCTTCCGTAACGTTCCTTAGCCTTCCCTAGCCTTGCTTAGCCGTCCCTGGCCTTCCCTAGCCTTCGTTAGCCTTCCCTAACCTTCCTTAGCCCTCGCCAGCCTTCCCTAGCCTTCCTTGGCCTTCCTTGGCCTTCCTTGGCCTTCCTTAGCCTTTCCTAGCCTTCTTTGGCCTTGCCCAGCCTTGTCCAGCCTTCCCCAGCCTTCCTTAACGTTCCTTAGCCTTCCCTAGCCTTTTCTAGCCTTCCCTAACCTTCCTTGGCCTTCCCTAGCCTTCCTTAGCATTCCCTAGCGTTCCTTAGCCTTCCCTAGCCACCTTAGCCTTCCTTAGCATTCCCTAGCCTTCCTTGGCCTTCTTCAGCCTTTCCTAGCATTCCTTAGCGTTCCCCAGCTCTCCTCAGCCTTCCCTAGCCTTCCCTAGCCTTCCTTAACGTTCCTTGGCCTTCCCCAGCCTTCCCCAGCCTTTCTTAACGTTCCTTAGCCTTCGCTAGCCTTTTCTAGCCTTCCCTAACCTTCCTTGGCCTTCCCAAGCCTTCCTTAGCATTCCCTAGCCTTCCTTAGCCTTCCCTAGCCTTCCGTAACCTTCCTTAGCCCTCGCTAGCCTTCCCTAGCCTTCCTTGGCCTTGCTTAGCCTTCTCTAGCCTTCCTCAGCTTTCCTCAGCCTTCCTCAGCCTTCCCTAGCTTAGCCCTCGCTAGCCTTCCCTAGCCTTCTTTGGCCTTCCCCAGCCTTCCTTAACGTTCCCTAGCCTTCCCTAGCCTTTTCTAGTCTTCCCTAACCTTCCTTGGCCTTCCCCAGCCTTCCTTAGCATTCCCTAGCCTTCTTTAGCGTTCCCTAGCCACCTTAGCCTTCCTTAGCATTCCCTAGCCTTCCTTGGCCTTCTTCAGCCTTTCCTTGGCCTTCCATAGCCTTCCTTAGCATTCCCTAGCGTTCCTTAGCCTTCCCTAGCCACCTTAGCCTTCCTTAGCATTCCCTAGCCTTCCTTGGCCTTCTTTAGCTTTTCCTAGCCTTCCTTAGTCTTCCCTAGCTTTCCTCAGCCTTCCTTGGCCTTCCTCAGCCTTCCTTGACCTTCCTTAGCGTTCCCTAGCCCTCCTCAGCCTTCCCTAGCCTTCCTTAACGTTCCTTAACCTTCCCTAGCTTCCTTAGCCTTCCCTAGCCTCCGTAACGTTCCGTAGCCTTCCCTAGCTTTCCTTAGCCTTCCTTGGCCTTCCCTAGCCTTCCTTAGCCTTCCCTAGCCTTCCTTAACGTTCCTTAGCTTTCCCTAGCCTTTTCTAGCCTTCCCTAGCCTTCCTTGGCCTTCCCTAGCCTTCCTTAGCATTCCCTAGCCTTCCTTAGCCTTCCCTAGCCACCTTAGCCTTCCTTAGCATTCCCTAGCCTTCCTTGGCCTTCTTCAGCCTTTCCTAGCCTTTTTAAGCCTTCCCTAGCTTTCCTCAGTCTTCCTTGGCCTTCCTCAGCCTTCCTTGACCTTCCTTAGCGTTCCCTAGCCCTCCTCAGCCTTTCCTAGCCTTCGTTAGCCTTCCTTAACGTTCCTTAGCGTTCCCTAGCCTTCCTTAGCCTTCCCTAGCCTTCCCTAGCTTTCGTCAGCCTTCCTTGGCCTTCCTCAGCCTTCCTTAACCTTCCTTAGCCTTCCTTATCCTTCCCTAGCCTTCCTTGGCCTTCCTCAGCCTTCCCTAGCCTTCCTTAGCCTTCCCCAGCTTTCCGTAACGTTCCTTAGCCTTCCCTAGCCTTCCTTAGCCTTCCTTGGCCTTCCGTAGCCTTCGTTAGCCTTCCCTAGCCTTCCTTAGCCTTCGCTAGCCTTCCCTAGCCTTCCTTGGCCTTCTTTGGCCTTCCTTGACCTTCCTTAGCCTTTCCTTGCCTTCCTTGGCCTTCCCCAGCCTTCCCCAGGCTTCCTTAACGTTCTTTAGCCTTCCCTAGCCTTCGCTAGCCTTCGCTAACATTTCTTGGCCTTCCCTAGCCTTCCTTAGCATTCCCCAGCCTTCCTTAGCCTTCCCTAGCCTTCCTGGCCTGCGGACAGGCTATCAAGCTGAATTGAGAGCCTGCATTGATGACTAATGAATTTGAATATCTGCGTCTCAAATCGTGACGCGAAATTCTCATTGGTCAGATGTTATAATTTATATTATTCCGCTGAGCTCTATATATGTCAACTGTTGAAACACTATGCATAAAAAACACATTAACTGATCAAATTGGTCTTGGCCATCTTATCTCAAAGCACGAAATGTTTTGTTTTGAGAAAACAGTATTTAAAACATTTAAACTTTTGCTTGAATATCTTATATTTCGGAAAACAGTATAAACTGTACGGTCTAAATTTAGTTTGCGCGGTCTAAATTTAGTTTGCCCGAAAGTTGTAAACAACACCATATAAGGATAGATATTCCATATTTGGAAAAACGAACGTTACGGGGCAGATATTCAAATTCATTAGTCATCGATGCAGGCTCTAAATTCAGCTTGAGAGCCTGTTCGCAGGATATAGCCTTCCTTGTCCTTCCTTAGCGTTCCCTAGCCTTCCTTGGCCTTCCTTAGCATTCCCTAGCCTTTCTTGGCCTTCCTTAGCGTTCCCTAGCCTTCGTTGGCCTTCCTTAGCGTTCCCTAGGGTTCCCTAGCCTTCCTCAGCCTTCGCTAGTCTTCCTTGGCCTTCCTTAGCCTTCCTTAGCGTTCCCTAGCCTTCCTTACCCTTCCCTAGCCTTCCTTGGCCTTTCTTAGCCTTCCTTAGCGTTCCCTAGCCTTCCTTAGCCTGCCCTAGCCTTCCTTGGCATTCCCTAGCCTTCCTTAGCTTTTCTTAGTGTTCCTTAGCTTTCCCTAGCCTTCCTTGGCCTTCCCTAACCTTTCCTGGCATTCCCTAGCCTTCCTTGGCCTTCCCTAGCGTTAGTTGGCCTTCCCTAGGCTTCCTTAGCGTTCCTTAGCCTTCCCTAACCTTCCCTGGCCTTCCCTAGCCTTCCTTGGCCTTCCCTAGCGTTCCTTGGCCTTCCCTAGCCTTCCTTAGCGTTCTCTAGCCTTCCTTAGCCTTCCTTGGCCTTCCCTAGCCTTCCTTAGCGTTCTCTAGCCTTCCCTAGCCTTCCTTAGCCTTCCTTGGCCTTCCCTAGCCTTCCTTAGCCTTCCCTAGCCTTCCTTGGCTTCCTTAACATTCCTTGGTCTTTCCTGGTGTTCCTTGGCCTTCCCTAGCGTTCCTTAACGTTCCTTAGCGTTCCTTAGCCTTCCCTAGCCTTCCCTGGCCTTCCCTAGCCTTCGTTAGCATCCCTTAGCCTTCCTTGGCCTTCCCTAGCCTTCCTTAACATTCATTGGCCTTCCCTAGCGTTCCCTAGCATTCCCTAGCCTTCCCTGGCCTTCCCTAGCCTTCCTTGGCCTTCCTTAGCATTCCCTAGCCTTCCCTAGCCTTCCTTAGCCTTCCTTTGCCTTCCCTAGCCTTCGTTAGCCTTCCATAGCCTTCCTTTGCCTTCCCTAGCCTTCCTTGGCCTTCCCTAGCCTTCGTTGGCTTTCCTTAGCATTCCCTAGCCTTGGCCTTCCTTAGTCTTTCTTGGCCTTCCTTAGCCTTCTCTAGCATTCGTTAGACTTCCTTGGCCTTCCTCAGCCTTCCTTAGGCTTCCCTTTCCTTCTTTGGCCTTATTTATCATTCCTTGGCCTTCCTTAGCCCTAGCCTTCTGTTATGGTGGTGTTACATGAAGTATAGAACGTTTAATCAGGGGGTCGGTGGATTTTTGAAGTGAGCACATGTGTGTAGGTTTTATATTTTAGGTACGTTGAAATAAATAACGATTTTGAAGATATAACATTGGCGACGAGGGTTTGAAGATATAACGCCTTCTTAGCTTTCCTTGGCTTTCCTTACGCTTTCTATGGACAATATAACGATAGAGAAAGATTAGAAACCATATAGAGTATCATATAGTTTCGGGGTTTTTAAATTAATCAACATCTACTTGGCGGTGTAATCTTTAATGACTGTAGGATTCACGTCGAGGCGTTCAATATGAAAAATAATTTTAACGACTGACATGAACGCGTGTACAGTGCGAGTGGTAAATAATAAATTAAAAAACTTCACTAGGTATAAGATTTAAAGTATAAATCACTTACTCGCAACAGCAGGAAATTGACCTCGATTGACAAGATGCAGTTCTTCCCGGATATTTTTAAACGAACACTCAATCAAAAGTTGCATCGTGGCTTTCCTTGAAGTTTATTTAATTAAACTTATCAAAGTACAACTGTGTTTATTTCTATGTTACATATATATAGTTTAGATATGATGAACTTAGTGAAACTAGTGAAATAAAATGTCCTATGATTCGAAAAGGTTAAACAGGTGTAAAAAAAATGAGCATATATGAATTTGCTCTCAATTTCGCAAAACATCCAATTTTTGATATACATAGCTTCTTTGAGTACTTATAATGTAGAATAATGAAAAAAATTTCTCGAACTAGTACTCAAATTTTGTGAACCAGGGAGGAGTGTCTTTTCCAATAAACTAAAAATGGCTTGCGCACGAAATTTAAAGCTTTAATCAAATTTTGAGTTAATAGATGAACCATTTGTTGGGTTTGTAATTACTGTACAAAATTTCAGACAATTTGCTTTAGTTTAAGCCCTTTAACTATTCACGCAAACTGTACATGTTTTCCTAAAAAATCAGCTATTTGCATGCTTAATTAATGCCTGTGACTAAATTGCATATGTCAGCAATATGCAAATTAGGTAAATGCATTAATTAAGCATGCGAAAGGCTAATTTTTTAGAAAAATATGAATAGTTAAAGCTTAAGCCAAAGCAAATTCTCTGAAATTTTGTACATTAAAAACCCAACAAATTTTCTATTTATTAACTCAAAATATGATTAAAACTTTTTTTATATACATCAAAAACTGGATACTAATAGCTGTTTTTCGAAATTGAGAGCAATTTCATATCTGTTCAGTTTTTTTATACACCCTGTATATTGTGTTATTGAGGTCATAGGTTCACTGGGCTGATGTTTTTTTTTGGGGGGGGAGGCAGTTATAGGCCGGTTTACACGACAAGCGTTTTGGGCACGGCACCCCTGAAAATGGGCACCGTGCCAAAACCGCCACTTCGCTATTTACTCGTTTACACGACAACATTTTGTAAACACACTTTTATGATAGGCACCGTGCCCATCGGAAAACGGCACCTCTACTTTCCGTTTACGACGGTATATTTTAAAGAATAAATATGTCGGACAGAAATAGAATTATATATTTATATTTATTGGAACGAAGAAGAGTATTATATGAGCCGAAAATCGAGGGAAAAAACCAATTCAATACTAGAAAAGTACTTTAAGGCTCATATGGGCAAAAGTTATCCCGGTTAGCGAGAAAACTTTTCGACAAATTTACAAACGAGATCTTGCCTTGGTATGAAAATAATATGAAAAGTTACACTGCGTTCATATGAGACAAAAAGTTTTCCCGTGATACCGAGATCTCGCTTGTTGACAAGCCAGATCTCGGTGACCGGGATAATGTTTTTCCCATATGCATGAACACAACTTTACCGCTTAGCGGGATAACTTTCTGTCGTATCAGCATCTTTTCAATTCAATTGATATTCAGTGCGTGCCCATCGGAAAACGGCACCTCTATTTTCCGTTTACGACGGTATATTTTAAAGAATAAATATGCCGGCCAGAAATAGAATTGTATATTTATATTTATTGGAACGAAGAAGAATATTATATGAGCCGAAAATCGAGGGAAAAACCAATTCAATACTAGGAACGTACTTTAAGGGCCAGTTCATATGGGCAAAAGTTATCCTGGTTTAATAGGGAAAAAACTTTTCGAAAAGTTTACAAGCGAGATCTCGCCTTGGTATGAAAATAATATGAAAAGTTTGTTTACACTGCGTTCATATAAGACAAAACGTTTTCCCGTGTACGTACCGAGATCTCGCTTGTCAAGTGATAATGTTTTCCCCATATGAACACAACTCTAGTTCCCGCTTGGCAGGATAGCTTTCTGTCGTGTCAGTACTGACTTTACAATTCAATTGATATTCAGTGCTATGTCACAGCCGGAAACTTTACCCGGTAAGCGGAATAACATTTCTCCATGCATGTGAACAGAACAAAAGTATATTTGGCTAGTCGAAAAGTTTTCTCGTTAACCGAAATAACCTTTGCCCATATGAACAGGTCCTTTAAGACGAAAGGAGTTGTTTTCTCGCATAAATGTTGTGCCATCTTGTATTCACCCGCCACGAATTCGAGAGGTATGGACGCATCGAACGACAGCTATTTGCTACGACCTAGTTACTGCTCTCTTCAGCGACGAACAGTGGTATCAAAATTTCCGAGTCAACTAGAGCAACATTCACATTCTGTGTTATTTAAATTTGTTTTTAACCTTTTTTTTTATTTTTGGCAAGTTGTAGTTTTTCGCCGCTTGCTGCAGCCATGTTGGAAAGAAGACAATTTGTTTTGCGCATGCTCGATGTCGAACACATTTTTTATTTTTTTCGAAATTTGGGCACGGCACCCCTTGCTAGACGTGCCGAGACTACCTCGTGAGAAAGTCTCGGCACGTTTAAATTTTGCGGCACCGGTGCCGATTTTTGTCACGTTTACACGCCAAAAGGCAGAGGTGCCGTGCCTAAAATTTTGGGCACGGGTGCCCATTTTTAGGGGTGCCGTGCCCAAAACACTGGTCGTGTAAACCGGCCTTATATTTATATATTTCTTTATTTTCCTAGAATTTGCCCGAATTTCCATGGTTTTTCAAAATTTAGTTGCCCCCCACCCCTGCCTCGTACGGCTATGTATACTGCATTACTATTTCATCATAATAGTTTGGTCGAACTTCAGTCTGTGCATGCATGGAAGTTTCGTCATTATACAGTAAAATGGTACCTTTACACGCTCTGCTTTGTGGTGTACAATTTGCATTCTGGCGTATGAATATTACTGTTCATCCCACAATTCGACTGTATTTAGTTGTGAAATTGGAAATGCAGCCAGAAATACGAATCATACACAACAAATCGCAGTGTGTGCACGTATACCCTTATTCGACTTAAGTCTTGTTTCATGGTGTTAATAGATTTTCGAATGTCATCGTCAACTAGACGATATAGTAGTTCCTTTTTCTTTTTCACATTTTTAATCTTATTTTTAATCTGATTTTCCGTTTTCAACTGTCCACTGCCGGATTCAATAACACCCATTTGCATTAACGTAGAGTTAAAATTTTGTGTGAACTCTGTAACAGTCGCGGACATGTCCGAATTATTTTCTATGAGAACGTTTGGGTGTATTTCCATATGCTGCAGAAATATGAAATTTTCTTCATCCGTCCATTTTCCGTGCGTAACATTCTCATTTTTGGACATCAGATATGATTCCGATTCCGCTCGCCGTCGCTTCAGTTCAGCTTGATTTTCAGGTATTTTCGTGCCATTTGGATTGTCGCATCCTTTACATTTGCACAATTTTGTGCATGCTGTATTTTTTCTCGGACAAGGACAACGAGAAGTATATGTTTGCCGGCTAACAGTCATTTTATCAGTACAGGAAGGTTTATTTTGCTTTTGAGACATGCCACAAGTACATTTTATGCTGTCGGCTTCGAGGTTACCAGAAGGAAGAAAGAAGTACTTTATGAAATTCATCGGGTGTAACTGTCATAGGCGTACCGGGCGGGGGGGGGGGGCGGTAGCCCACCCAGTTTTTCGGGCAGTTGGGCAATATTCGATCAACAGTCGGGCAATTTCGGTTTGCAATAAAAAAAAATGGAACAAATTCTGTTAATTTTGTCTAAAATTAAGTCAATTTTTTGGCAAATTTTGTGATTTTTCGAAAATTTGTGTCATGTTCCGAAGAATATTGGTTGTCCGGAAAATTTTTTTGACCCCTTAAATTGGTACACTGACTGAAATTTTTTGGGCGGGGGGGGGATTGTCGTTTGTTGAAATTCAAAGGTTTTGTGGCATCTGTCCCAAGACTTTTGAAACTGATTGTAGTCGGGCAGAATCCCGAAAAGTCGGGCAATTTTCTTTCCGCCCCCCTAATTTTTTCCTTCCGGTACGCCCATGGTAACTGTTAGTCTGTTATCACTTTATAGTTGGAAATGTTTGTAAGTATAACGAGAGGTGTCTTTAATAGCCATAGATTTAACAATTAGATCTCCCATATCTCCAGCAAATACACCAGGTCATTGAAAATCCTTCACAAGATCATCGTATTGGTTTTCCTGGACGTTGTGTAAAAATGGCAGATATTTGGATTTGTTTCTTTTTAACTCGTCTATTGTCAGTTGTCTCAGTGTTTCTGAAACTTCTTCCGTTGTATCGCACGCTTGAATTCCCAAATTCTCATGCAATCCGCATGTACTGTTGTAGTATTTGATTTGCTAATATTCTGAACGATTGAAAACGCAATGGCAGTAAAAAAGCAGTTACCATCTGGAGCTATAGGGACTATTTCCATCCCAAATTGCGCTGCAGTACTCACCAACTGACTCTTGTCCGATACCTCATTTGTTATTTAATGTTCTCCGTTAAAAATATACTTCAATATTTCGTTACGAAAAAATAAACTATAAATAAAATTTAAACCTTTTACTTAGTGAAGTGAAGTTTTTTTTATTATTTACCAATGTACACCCGTTCTTGTCAGCCGTTAAAATGATTTTTCATATTGCTCACCTTGACGTAAATCCAACAGTCTTTAAAAATCACACCACAATATAACACAGCAAAATTGTATATGATCTGATCATTTCATCAGTCCGTAAATAACTTAATGATTTCATTGAACTGTAACTTAGATTTAGTTTTGTACAGCGCTTAGAACATTTTGGTACAGGCGCTATATTATTATTAACTTAACTGAAAACCCGAAATTATGATACTCTATATTGTCTCTAATCTTCCTATATCATTATATTGTCCATAGAAAGCGTACGAAAGCCAAGAAGGCTAGGGAAGGCCAAGGAAGGCTACGGAAGGCTGAGCAAGTCTAGGGACAACCTCGTCCCCAGGGCCTATTGAGAAAGGAGGCGAAGCAGCAAAGGCCCTGGTAAAGGCTGGTCACGTGATGCTTCAAATTTTGAATATTTCAGAATATTTAACTTTTCAAACCGGGGGTGCGGGCCGCTTTGATTTTATCAAACATGGCCGTGCAAAGGGGCGATAGAAGCTTTTGCGACTGAAACCAGAGACCGAAACTATGATGATAAACTTAATTTCAACTGACAGTGGAAATAAATATATAGTCTGCGATGTTCTTCAAAAAAATATGCAATATAATCAACAGCAATACTTGTGGAAGATCAAGATTCAAAGAGAAGAGGCTATAAAACATTGACTGACAACAGTAAATATTTCTTTTCAGCTTGGAAGCGTGTTTTATAATACTTGTCGTTTGGGAGTCAATAACATACTGTCAGTGAAGAATTTGATTTGGGACTTTGATGTACCTTTATGAAAAGATTACTACTGAATACAAATGTGCATGTAAAATGTGATTAGAACGTTTTAATATGAAGAGTTGCACTGTCATTGACTCAATATATTTTAATGTGGGACAAACATTAAAAAACATTAAAGTGCTGTGCCAAGTGACAAAATTCCATGCCGACCATGGGTTATGTATGTATGCATTTTTATTAAACGTTTATACCAATATACACTATTTTAAACCTTTGTGTGTGAATTTTGTGTGTTGATTTTATGATATAAAAGCAATATCACTGATATTATCACAAGACTCAAGTACTGTACATGGTCTAACTTAGTCAGCAACTATGCTCTTTGACATTGTGGCAATCAGGTATTCTTGGGGCTTTTAGCTTGGTTTTTCACTTTTTTGATACAACTATAGAATACCCACAACTTTCACACCTTACCGCTATTAATTCCTTGTAAACATTGTCAATTCACTCAAAATTGATCTAATATGATTGCCTCATTCTTCAAAAACCCCCAGTCAAATTTGAACCAAACTAACATACTCATATGATTTAATCTCTAAACTTTACCCTTAAACTATTTTGAAGTGATTCTTGTACTTATTTATGTGTCAATGAATGCGGAAAAATGGCGAGGTATCCTATAAGCATTCCGGCATGTGTGTTTTTGAACCTTCACTGTTGAGAGAGCATGCCATGGGTCTCCCCAAATTATCTCAGCACTTCAACCAGACCAACAGCTGCCAAATGGCAACTACTATGCTCAGAGGTGTAACTTACACTTGCCCGGGGCAAGTGAATATTTGCCCGGGGCAAGTGAATATCATGACGGGCAAGTAAAAGATTCCTCTTGGTTGCCCGAACAGGCAAGTTGCTTTGCCACAAAAAGCTGGCCAGCTTTCAGTTTATATTATTATTGTCAGATAGAATAAAGGCTATTCGACGACATTGGTTCAAGCTGGCAAATTATCTGCATCAAATTCATCTAAATTGTTTGATTATATTATGCATTGATTCTCTTTTTGGTTATTAAATGTTTATTCATGATATGATAACGAAATATGGCAGGACTTAATTTATGGCAGGACTTAATTTATGGCAGGACTTAATTTGGGACTTTATTAGTCCTGTTGTCTGTGCCTTCAATTTCTTATTGTAAAACTAATAATAAAAAAAAATAATGGTGATTAGTGTTACATTAAATAAGTGTACTTGATTCAAATTTTGTTTAATATGTGAGCCAAAGCTAGATCTGAGGTAGTCTAGATCTGAGGCAGTAACATAGCCAATGCCACTAGTCCAATGAGTGGATATGTTGTCTCCCTAATTTATACTGGCCCACGTAGGTACCCCATTGCCTGATGGCAACTGGATTTTATTCAGGGCAACCAATTTTATTGTCCAACTTGCCCTGAGGGCAAGTGGTCAAAAAAGTTAAGTTACACCACTGATGCTGTATACAAATTATATACCTGAAAGGTAACTTACATCATATTGTGTCATTTAAATACTAATAAAATGCACTTGTGATGCCCAAAGAATTGCCACAAAAAAACCCCATAAACCACAAATCAGTCAATTTCAGTAAGTAGGGCACACTGGGGCACACTGGGGCACATTGCAGCTCAATGGGTTAACTAGAGACATTGTCAGATTTTGGTTAATAACCATAATTGCAAGAGGTCAGTACAGTCTGTAACAATAAGTAATTCAGGAATTCACACAGTTCTCAGTAGTTAAATGATTATCGGATTTCATGTTAAATGATTATCGGATAATGTTGAGCATCAAGAATATATGTATAATATCCTTCATACATTTATAATAATATTCAGGCTAAATATCATAGTTATTATTTTATGTACTATAGTTTTATCAGGTATAAAGATACGAGGTGAAGCCAAGTACCTTTAGGTCTGATAAAGCATACACTGCAAATGTTTTAAATTGCTCAACTGATGGTCACCAACAACAAATAGTACTTTATTACAAGGCGGCAAAATGTATTTATATTAAAAGAGATGAATAATCTTGTCACTTGATGCATTTGACATCAGGTGTCTTGTATTTGTCCAGAAGAGACCCCTTGTTATTGTATCATGTTTTGAGAATGAGTTCAATTTTGATATTTGTTGTTGATCTGAGCAAAATATTGATTATTGATTTGCCTACTGAGGTACACATTATTGAACAGTCAGTTGTGGTGAGTGATGCTGAACTGCCTGTTGTATGTTGTGAGTGATTTTGAGTGCCTGTTGTGATGAGTGACACTGAATTGCCCCAATTGTGGCTCAGGAAATGTACCTGCTGACTTGTCAAATAATCTCCTTAAATAATGTTCTGGGAAGTAATTTGTGTAATTGATTACAAACAAAAACAAGAGCTTGTTAACAGTATAATGAGGAAATTAATTCCATCTCATTATATTATTCAGCCTTGATAAAGCATATGGAGGCTTTCTGTCTGATTTGACCCTCATGCATGTAATTGTTTGGGAATGCCTGATAATTAAGATCACAACATTTGTTTTGAAGCTTGGCCTTTGAAATCTAAACCCAAAGCATTATATGTGTGTTCACAATGTTCTTGGGATAAGAATGAAAATCAAATAAAATATTTCAACTCAATTAAATTCAGAAAATGTTAATTAATCATGGAGGTCAACCAGGTTATACTCAGGGCATATGGCTAACATAAGCATTTAAATTCCAAGTGCATACGATGTTGACATTCCTTGTTTTTCAGACATTCTTTGGGTCTTGTACTCCCTTTAACTGTTAAATATACTGTATGATATTGACATTTGCAAGAAAGATCTATTGTAGCAACAATAACTATTAAATGTTTTGATGATGATGGATATGGTGTATTGAGAGTCCATATTATTAAATTAAAGTGATTTTACATATCTGTTTCACAATCGAGGCAGCAATTTCTAAAGCGATCCGCGATCGCACCCCCCTGTATAGTATTTGCTCCGATATATCACGTGACAAAATAATCCACAATTTGTGGATTATTTCACCAGCCTTTACCAGGGCCTTTGCTGCCCTTCGCATCTTTCTTCAAAAGGCCCTGGGGACGAGGTTGGCTTCATGTGGCCGTGTCGGACCCCTCGATCAAAATGAGGAGAAAAGTGAGACGAATCCACTGGCATACGGCCGAAAACGAGAAAACCAACAATTCCGAAGTTTATATCAAGGATCAAACGGACTGCATTTTTAATTAGTTTAATAATTTTGAGCGATTTGTAAACAATACAATTTCGCTTATTAAAACTGCACATTACAGTGAAAATACAAAAAGTGTCCCACTTCCGCTTCTGTAGTTTGTTGTGATTTACTGTAATTTGTTCTGTTTTTCTGTAGCGATTACCGATTTATCGGCAAATACTGCGATAAAATTTAAATTTCGTACTTTTTATGCAATGAATATTTAAAAAGTAGAGAAAACTAAGTTTTATCGCGGTATTTGCCGATAAATCGGTAATCGCTACAGAAAAACAGAACAAATTACAGTAAATCACAACAAACTACAGAAGCGGAAGTGGGACACTTTTTGTATTTTCACTGTAAAACCTTCAAAATATAATATTTTGGGCTCAAACTACAAACAAAATAAAGAGAAAAGTGAGACAAATCGACTGGTATAGTGGTATACGGACGAAAAAGAGAAAACCAACAATACGAAAGTTATCAAGGACAAGGTCAAATGCATTGCATTTTTAATTAGTTTAATAATTTTGAGCGATTTGTGAACAATACAATTTCGCTTGTCTTTCAAAGGTTATAAATCGCTAGAATACTGTAGTTTAGTAATACATTTGACTTCTGTGAGTATAATTTTTTACACTGAATCGAACGGTGGTATTTTTGTCCTTATTGGGCGCATAAAACCAGAGATAAGTCGCAGCAAAAAGTCAATCGTGAAAGTTCGAGATGTTCCTTAGCCTTCCCTAGCCTTCCTTAGCCTTCC
>CACRXK020012970.1:0-14509 GCA_902702795.2 Paramuricea clavata
ATCTCTGCTCTAAATTTAATACTACAAACAATGCCGTTTTCTAAAATAGAATTATTGTTCTGTGATAGAATGCAAAAAGTTCAAACGTGAATTTAATAGGTCTTAATAGTGTGGGGTTTTACCTATTATATTATATGAACTTTTATATTTATAATTTTGTTTATATTATTAGCATATATAATCCTATATTAGGCCCCTCCCCTTGTGCCCTGGCAACTTATATATTTCAAAATGCTAAAAGGAGGGAGTGTATTTGGGGGGTTGTACCTGTGTGTTATGTGCACAAACAGATAAAGATTATTAATGACAGCATGCAGTGTAGCCAGGGTCGAATGGTTGGGTGGAGGGGTGAGCATCGAGTGGCAAAGCCACGAATCACCTAGGGGGAACACTTCTAGGCATCGGAAACGTCATTTCCCACATTCTGATACAAGTTTTTAAAAGTAATTGGAAGGTCATAAATCACAAAATTATGTTATTATTACATTGGAACAAGGCACAATACACAGTTATGAGATGTATTGATTATATTCATTATCAACTAAACATTTCATAAAATTTTTCACCTGTTGTCATCATCAAGGATTTGCTAGCTAAATTTAAACTAAATCCATTTTTTCTGGGAGCAATATTTGCAAATGTTTGTACAAGGTTTTCTAGATTTAATAAATTATACATTACTATCAATTGGATTTGACTTGTTGCTTACCTCATCTGCCCCAATACCGTAAACCTCCGACTATAAGCCCTGGGCTTATATTCTTTCATAAGCGATTTTTGATGGGCTTGTGTAAGGGGGGCTTTTATCCGGGGGGGGGCTTATACATGGACGATCTTTTGTGTTAGTGTAATAGTGATAAACAAGTATAGTAATATTTAGTGATAAACAAGTGTTAAGCATAGTAATAATAGTGATTAATAGTGGTAATAGTGATAAACAATATACAGGGTGTATCAAAAAAAACTGAACAGATTTGAAATCGCTCTCAATTTCGCAAAACACCTATTTGTATCCCGTTTTTTATATATATAGCTTCTTTGGGTACTTATAATGTAGAATAATGAAAAAAAATTCTCAAACTCAAATTTGGTGAACCAGGGGGGGGGGTGTCTTTTCCAACAAACTAAAAATGGCTCGCGCACAAAATTTAAAAGCTTTAATCATATTTTGAGTTAATAGATGGAAACATTGTTTGGTTTTTAATTACTGTACAAAATTTCAGACAATTTGGTTTAGTTTCAGCCGTTTAACTATTCATTTTATTCTAAAAAATCAGCCTTTCGCATGCTTAATTAATGCATTTACCTAATTTGCATATTGCTAACATATGCAAATTAGGCAAATGCATTAATTAAGCATGCAAATAGCTGATTTTTAGGAAAAATGTAAGTTTGCGTGAATAGTTAAACGGCTTAAACTAAACCAAATTGTCTGAAATTTTGTACAGTAATTAAAAATCCGACAAATGTTCCATCTATTAACTCAAAATATGATTACAGCTTTTAAATTTTGTGCGCAAGCCATTTTTATTTTGTTGGAAAAGACACACCCCCCTGGTTCACAATATTTGAGTTCAAGAAATTTTTTTCATTATTCTACATTCTATAAGTACCCAAAGAAGCTATATCTATAAAAAACCGGATACAAATCGGTGTTTTGCGAAATTGAGAGCAATTTCAAATCTGTTCAGTTTTTTTTGATACACCCTGTATAGTGATAAACAATTGGGCTTATATTTGGGTTGGCTTATATTCGGGTGGGCTTATATTTGGAATGAGGTGAGCGTTAGTACATGTGGTGGGCTTATACACAGGTGGGCTTATATTCGGGGGGGGGGGGCTTATAGTCGGAGGTTTACGGTATCTACATATCTCGCCAGATTTGTATTTTTCATGAGAACAGTTTTGAAGACAATTGAGGAGTTAGAATTTTGGTTAGAAATTATTAGGGTTGAGGTTAGAGTAAGGGCTATCAACTTTTATCCCCAACCCTAACTCGACTGCTATATTCTAGTGCATAATACATGGGTATAACCAGACCTGTCAAGTCTGGCAGATATAGCTAGGAATTAGGGATGAGCCGATAAGGAAAATTGCCGATTACTGATGCTGATTATTTGTAAGCCGATTATCGTAAGTACTCCAGCAGATTAATCGGTACCTGCCGATTATTTTCAAAAGCAAGCGAAAAATCACAAGATGACCAACAATGACGTTGTAAATGCGTTTTTATTGTTTAATACAATACACTATACAGTGTACAATTAAAAACAGCTTCAATCTTGCATGTCAATAATCAAAGTTCAGTGGAAATGTTCCCAGCTTCACTTCGCTTGAGACAAAAGACACATATTTTGCAACAAAATGTGAAAATATGTTCGCTTGTATTCAGTATTTTAGCATGTGCTTGGCAGCTGCAGAAAAAGTCTTATGGCCGATTATCAGGCAATAATCGGCCGATTACCGATTATTTAAAAAACGGCCGATTAATCAGCTTTGCCGATTATTTACCGATTAATCGGCTCATCCCTACTAGGAATGTGTGTGATCAGAGCTTGGAGCATTACTGCCATAATTGATTGCAAAATGTGTTTCTCTAATGGGTGAAGGCTATTTCAGATACGGTAGAGCACCACTGAGCACCTAGTCCCCAGGCCTTTACCGGCGCGACCGCGAAATTCAATATGGCGCCAAGCTAAGGAGTGGAGTTTAAATGGAGTTTATATTCTATATTTTCTATTGTTGTTTTTTGGTCTTTTTATTCTTTTTGGTTGGTAGAACTTATATTCTGAAATGCCAGGTATCTTATTCTTTATCTGATTAATCTGAAAAAAGATTTTATGACAGAATTTTTCTCAAACATAGTTAAAGTTATAATGTATTAAAGTCTTATCTGTACGGATATACTGAGTGAGTGATGGTTGTGACTGGGTTGTTCATTTAACAATGAGATCAATTTAGACTATTTTACTCAAGCTGGCAAGCTACGGTTAAATAATTACTTGGCTTGATGAAGATGATATTATTTAAGCAGGATAATACATGCCAATGTGGTCACAGCTAGTGCATTAATTGACAGCATTCTACTAGACTGAGTATTAGCAGTTTTAAAAAGTTAAACTGCCAGACGTATGATATTTTATCATATAATTGATATAAATTATAAAAAATAAAGTGCTATAACTGAATAGTGGAACAATATTGCTTGCATTTTCACCACCACACTCACAATTACCTTATGAATGTGAGCATGCCATGTTGCAGTGAAAAAATATTATGATTCTGGCAAACATACCAATTAACATGGGCAAATTTGTTTAAACAACGTACACTGCAACAAATCATGATACAGACAAGCACATCCTGTATATGAGGCTTGCTAAGATGTGTAACAAACATTATTCAACATCACACAATTTAGTTACTGTCACAAAAACACACATAATAGAGTAAAACCTTATATGAATATCATATCTGTAAAGAATTCAGATATTCAAGTACTTCAACAAGACATAAAAGAACACATAGTGGAGGCAAACTTTATGATCAATCTCATGTTTGTCATTAACAGTAGGGTGTAATGGACTAAGGGGTGGACCATTAGAAAAGTGATGGGGGGGGGGGAGGGAAGCAAAAATAAAAATTGAACAGAAAAAAAAACTTGTGCACCAAAAGTTTGAAAAAAAAAATTCGTGCAGAGACTTTTCAATAGGGAAAATTATAAGTTGAGTTCATGTTGTTATAAGTTTACTATCAGGGGGAGGGGCAGAGGAGGCAATTTGCCCCGAGCCCCCAGTGTAAGGGTGGCCCCCAAATTTGAAAAATAAAAAAAATAATTTGGAACGCTTTTTATATAAGTAATGGTGTGAGAAAAAATTTCCTAAACCTAAATCTTGCAGATATTGGTGCAAAAAAAAGCAGGGGCGGATCAATGCTCATCTGACAGGAGGGGTGCAGATTTCCCTGGGGGGGTGCATTGGTGCGCTGCCGCTACTTGTATATATTTTAGACATATCGCCATAACCCCTGTTTTGTGACCCCTCCCATGTGATCAACTGATCAAAATGCTTTGCTATTACTTTAGTAACTTGTTTAATTAATACGCACAGTATATTTGCAAAGTATTATTATTCTTTATTTAATAATTATTAATTAATAGTAGTATAAATTAAGTTATTTAATATAGTTGTATAGCCTTTCAGTAGCTTCCTTAGAATATTTCAAATTCGTGAAAATCGTATAGTATTATAGTAACACTAACAAACTAACAAAGTTTTAATAAATAAATGAAATAATGAATAGTTTTTCAAGTTCTCAATTTAGTAATAAGTACATTATACATTTTATGCAGTTAGACTAGTTAGTTAAGGTTACAGAACACCTTTGAGTGTTAATTTTGCCTAAACTTTTTTTACAGGTTTCCATGATAGCATTAGACTAGTTCTACTACCTGACGAAGTTTGAACGAAAAATGTTGAAAAATCGCAGAGTTATTTAATAAAATACATTTCGCTGCAATAAGAAAAACATTGAAAATGTAATATTCAAATTCAATTTTCTCCCGAAGAATTTTGCGGGTTTCAGCCAATGTTTCTCAAATTGTCACAGGACAAACCTAAAGTCGTCAGTTTCAAAATTGTGTTCGGCTTTGTTCTAATTTTGGATATTTTAATAATAAAGAGCAATTCACAACTGAACAATTCAGAAATATATTGCAGTCGTCAAAGAAATCGCCATATCAGCGGAATGACGAAATAAACAAAAATTTCCGAACACAATTTTTTAGAACAACTATTTTACTGTTTAAAAATTATATTTTCATAAATATAACTTAAAACCAGCAGGAGCACAACTTGAAAGCGTAATGGTACTGCGATTTAAGATTTTCCTGAATAATTCTTACATTATTTTACTGTTTGTTAATTTTATAACTTTACCATATTTTGCATGTGCTGGCAAACATTTGGTGAAAATTTGATGAAAATCGGACTGATTTTGAGCGCGCAGTAGCGATTCTCCGCAAACGCCAAAAAAGGTGTCATATATTAAACCTTAATGACTTTAGCCCACCTATTGCTCATGTTTCCCCCATGCTGTTACGACTTCGTCCAAATCCAGCAAATCAACAACATCTCTGTTTAACGAAATGCATAAAAGATCACTTAATCTTTCTGGACGCATGGTTGATCGCAGCTTCGTGCAGATACGATTCATGCCGGAAAATGCTCTTTCCACTGAAGCGGTTGATGTCGAGATGGTGTTCTTAACTGCAATTAAAGAGGTCGAGTTTGGAAGCCTCTTTGGATTTCAACTTCAGCTCTTTCGATTTCTAGTTCGAGGATAGATATATCAATCATTGAGACCGTTGAAAGTATTCAGTAGCGCATCTAGCTCACAGCAAGTAGGTATCTGAACCTGCATTAAGAGCATTGATAGCATTAAGGATGTCTTTGTTCTTAGAGTCAAATCTGACATTAAACTCGTCGTTGAGTTTCTTCTTCTGCTCTACGTTGAGTTCTCCAATAAATTATTTTATCTGATGACCCTGATCATCGGGAGTCGTAAGTCGTAACTGTTGTAGCTCTAGTGTTGTGGATAGGCATTGTGTCGCAGAGAGCTAAGTAAGGGGTTTCCAGTCTTTCTTGAAATTTCTTTCGACTCAATTAATATGTCCTCGTCTTTGATGTTGTTAATTGAATCCAGAGTTCGAGTCAGCTCGTATTGAATGTCCGTCTTGAATGAACGTTTTTTATTAAATTTTTATTATTTTTTTAAACCATCTATATCTATTTATCTGATATTCGGACCTCTGCCTTCCATTTCTCGTAGCAATTTTTATGAACTTCTGATTTCTGGTGTTTCATAAAACAACAGAAAGTCGAAAGACGAAGCACAAAGTTTTCATATTTTGTTGTCGCTTTCCCTCCGGTTTTCTTTCTTTATTTGATATTTTCTACATGCCTAATACACTTTTAAAAGCTGGTCAGAACCTCAACAACGATCTGGAAATTGACTTTGTTCGTCTTCTGCCACTGTTCTCCGGCGGTTTCGGTTCAGCCGTTTCACACGCCAAAATTAGACTTGCGCTCGTAGCTTAGATTATACTTAGCCTTTTCACTGAATTTTTAGGCTTAGTCTCTGAGGCTTAGTATTCTACCTTGTTTTTTTCACCAAAGCAGTTTAGTTTAGTCGTAGCTTTTTATCTGGTCTTTTTACTGATTGAATATGCGTTTGGATATTTAATCTTTAGACGTTTTTACGTAGTATATCTAGTTTTATAAATACTTGTCTTAGTATAATATATGATATAATTTCATTTGTTGAAGTTATCAGTAAGTTGTACTCTTACTGCTAAATGTATAAGTTTCTTAAATAAAGGCTATAATAATAATAACCTACAGTATGCATGCCATTTTCGAATTTTTCTGAGGGGGGTGCTAGAAAATTTTGGGGGGTGCGCACCCCCCTGCACCCCCCCAGAAAATCCGCCCCTGAAAAAAAGGGTTTTAAGCGTGTTTTAACAAGAATTTGTCAGGGAAAATTTCTTTTGAACCTAATTAACTTAATTGATGTTAGTTAGTTTTTTCAAAAAAAATTTTGAAAAAATAATTGTACAGGTTGGAATATTATGTCCTACACCCCCCACCCCCATCACTTTTCTAATGGTCTGTCCCTAAGCCATCCCCTTTAATGTGTTTCTTTAGTTGGGAGAGGAGTTCTGAGGCCCTTCATAATTTTTGAAGATTACATTACATAATACAATATTAATTTTACTCATTGCAAACAGTAAGCTACAAATGAGCCTTGATTCCATAGAATGCAAAGTATTTAACTATTTCTGGGTAAAGTTCAGTGATTTAGAGTATTTATATAGATATTGTTTTTAAGAAGTTAAAACTGATCACATCATCAATCTATTTTTTGGGTCAAGGATATACCCTGCAAAAATAGGACTTTCCATTTATTTCACAACTTGAAATTCACACTCTATTAGATACTAGGGGCATATGGGGTACTCATTTCCCAGAGCCTTAATTATGGATAGGATGAAGTCTCAGTGCACCCCATCAAGGGCCCCCTTGCCGTACTGTTCAGAGTGTGTACAGGGAGTCAGCTTTTAAGCTAAAAAAATTTTTAAAAATATTAATTAATTAAATAAATAATTAAATATTAATTAATAATTATTAATTATTATTTACTATTAATTTGTTTATAATTATTATTATTAATTAATTAATTATTAATTTAATTTATTAATTAAATTAATTATTTAAATTAAAATTTCCAAACACTGCATAAAGGTTAGCCCAGGGACCTTCCATGACAAGGCACACCCCCTGGGCCCCTGGCTCTTGCCGGGCACAGCCCTCAAGAGTTGTGCCACTGAGGAGTGAACCTCTGACCATATTCCAGCCAGCTTGCTGTACTATTGTCTATTTACTTGAGCATAAAATATCATTGTAGAAGAGCTAATTCAATCATAAAATGTTGAGTTCATAAACCATGATATGCAGGGCAAAGGTACAGAAACGTCTAGTGGCAAGGGTCGACCAGAGGGTGGGTACAATTGCATCTGACTGATTTCTCAATGAGTATGGAATACTCGGGATTACCAAGTTAACTGGTCTTTTGGAATTTTGTGTGTATTATGTCTATAATGCCAATGGAGAAAGTGCATTACCACTTGCAATCTACAGCATTGATTTATTTTTCACAATTTTGCAAACTATTAATTAATGGCATGGCAGCTGGCAATGTCACATGTAACACAAGCAAAACACACAAAATAACTAGAAAAGTGCAAAATCAATTAAAATTTGTTCAGATATATTCTTGAGTCCCCCCAATATTGATTTACTTCCGATGACCTTGTAACATCCTGCCCAGATATAAGGCCCTCATGTATACAAGGTTATAAATACCCTATTGAATAACTTGCACACCTGACATCACTATAAAGAAAAATGGGCCGGCCCTTGCTTGTGCCGGTTAAAAGGTAAGCATGAGCTACTAAGTGTGTTAGCTTATTTAGTTCATGAAACAAGACAATTAGGAAAGTAGTAAAAGAGGACACATTAGTTGTGAATTTGTTTTTTTTGCTATCCTCACGATAATGTTCACCCAGTATGAAATGAAAAGGTACTCAGTGCACAACCTGTGCAGAGTCCATTTTGTATGTTGGCACACAATTTGGCATTAAAATTGTATATTGTTGATTATAATCATAATCTTTTTAGCAATGATAGATTCAGCCCGGGCACTCAGGTTGTTTTGGGGGCATGCTAGGCGAACAGGTGAGGACTCTGAACCCGGCATTGCTTGAGGAGTAAGATACTTAGGGTACTAACCCCAATTACACATACCACATGAAATACCTAAGGTTACATGGCGACAATATATTTGTAATACTAATTATATACTGTAGAATATCTCAAATGCTCAGAGGTATGGGAAATTCAATTTGTAACGCCCCCCCCCTCCCCTTTCGATTTTTACACTCCCCTGTTGGCCAAGAGTGTACCTCTGTCAACCCCGTCCCCTCCCCCTATAAACCCAACTGTATGCTGGAATGGATTTACTGGGGGGTGCACCCCCTAGCCCTGGCCAGGGGGGGGTGCTATTTTTCATGATAAAGCAAAAAAATATTAGAGACAAAATGAGATACAGTGATTTGAGTGATAACATGATAATAAGCAAACTATGAACAACAATTACAATTCAAATACAGTAGTCAAGCAAGACTTGACTTCAGGGCCATAGCGAGGGGGGGGTATTGGGGAGGTGGTTAAACCCCCCCCAACTTTTGTAGAATTTACATATTTGGAAAATCGGGTTGGCCATTCGGAAAATTACGGCAATAATAGTATAACAAAATTCAGTAGTTGTTAAACAGAGAAAATATAATATAATTGTATTGTGAGTATAAACTGATTTACGAAATCATGGCATTTACATGGATAACATTTAACAAATCGTAAATCGGTAAATTTTTTTTCGGTTTATTACTTCTTAGGGCCGTAACAACCGGGGGGAGGGCCGGGCTGGCTGCAGCCCTCCCAATAATTTGCTAATAATCATTCTTTTTTCAAAATCATGCAGACCTTTATCATTTAAATAATATACCTTTAAAATACTGACAATTTAATTTTAAGCCGCTACATTATCCATGACAAACTGCAAAGAATCATATTACCCATACTTTCCTGCAACTTCCCCGAAATATATGTTAATTAAATACGCCTTCGCCCATTTGGTACTACTATAAATTGTAAGCAAATTGTAAATTTGGACATACCAAAACGCTGTTTTCTGACCATCAGAATTCTGTCAAAACTTCCTTTTTTCGTCATTCGGAAATTTTTGGCCTACACCCCCCCTATGCATGTTAGCTACGGCCCTGCTTGACTTGTAAGTTGATGGGCAGGTGGCGTACATGACCAACATAACTTGGCATCAGAGCTGGCAGATCAAAACCACCACCCCCCTACCAGATCATGCTGGATCCATCCCGCCACCATGACTGTTTAATAGTGTTGGTGCTAATTAAACAGTGCAATCTTGAACGGTCTGTGCCAGGCTAGACGTAAGAAGATAACTTAGTACCTGAAAAATTCAAACAGAACTTCACTCGAAAAGTCAATAATTTGTACTTTCCGCATGGATGTTCAAGTTCTGTGGATTATGGAATATAAACTAGGCTGTTAATTATTACAATTTTCAAAATTGAAGTTGAACCTATAATTAACAAAAGTCAATGGTATGTCTTCTGTTTCACTTTATGTGTGGTATGTGTCAAAAATTTTTTAACTTGGCCAATCTAGTTTTTACTTTTAGAGCATAATTCACTGAAACATATAGATATTATTTAAATATTCATTAACTTTTTACTTTTAGTCTTTTATAACTATGTTTGAGAAAAATTCTGTCATAAAATCTTTTT
The DNA here is from genome assembly GCA_902702795.2 of Paramuricea clavata. Lineage (NCBI taxonomy): Eukaryota > Metazoa > Cnidaria > Anthozoa > Malacalcyonacea > Plexauridae > Paramuricea > Paramuricea clavata. The sequence goes on from CACRXK020012970.1 coordinate 9,941, forward strand.
TCAGATTAATCAGATAAAGAATAAGATACCTGGCATTTCAGAATATAAGTTCTACCAACCAAAAAGAATAAAAAGATAAAAAAACAACAATAGAAAATATAGAATATAAACTCCATTTAAACTCCACTCCTTAGCTTGGCGCCATATTGAATTTCGCGGCCGCGCCGGTAAAGGCCTGGGGACCAGGTGCTCTACCGTATCTGAAATAGCCTTCACCGCGTATGTCAGCGTATACCGGCGTATGAGTGATATTTTTCATACGCTAGCTGGCATACACTAAGGCCTACTCTGGGGCGGTAAATCGCCTTAAATCGCTGCGAGATAATGCGATTTGGGGCGATTTTAGGCGATTTAAGGAAAAACTGGGGCTTCCAAGCACTGCGATTTAATGCGATTTTAGGCGATTTAAGAAAAAAATCTAAAATTTTAGGGATTGCAATTTAGGTGTTTTCAAGGTAATTGAATTTTATATTTTGCTCCGGTTTCCTCCCACCTGGAAAAATTGGCAGGGTCGTGGGTTAGGATAAACACAGTTACGAAAGTAATATCATATTCTCATTGTTGTAAAGATAAACAGTTTAGGCTAACATAAGTAATCATAATACTTGATGTAATCGGTCACTGAAAGCCCCAATGGGGAGCGAGTGAGCTGAATAATGTAATGTTTCCACACACATATGCATTGTATGACATGTATGTACATTAGTAATATAAAACTAGGTTAATTAATTATAGTATTGAACCTGAATCATATATAAAGCTAAATATTCATGAACTTTTCATCCATGTGGGGTCATGTGGTCATTCATGGCTACATTATATACCACAAGTTAATAAATATACTCTACTTTAATAAGGGACATGTACGGTACATAATTGCAATATGCCAACCTATAACTAAACTACACATGTCTTTAACTTTAATATTAGTATATGTTGAGTTAGAATTGCAAAATATAATATTTGATTGCCAAAAGAACCACAGCCTACAGGGGGTAAAAACGCACAATGTATTTAAACTATTTATACAGTAAATAAATAATAAGCTATAATCCTACAAATTACCTTGTCACCCTTGTAAGTGAAATTGTCTTGTTTTGTATCTTGTCAACACTTCTTTATTTAGCTTGCATTTTATTTAAACGATTGTATGGTATGTACGATATAATCATTGTTTTACTGTTTATTTTATATACATGTCTGGAAAATTTAATAGATGAGAGTTGCAAAACTTGCAAATCTCGCTCATATAAACCTCACGTATGTTTTTCGTTTGATGGCCAATATAATTATAACTAGGAGCTAGAGTATAACTGTGCACATATCGAAGTACAACCATACAATGCAGTGCTCGATCTGCATGCAACAGTGCACAAATTGCATCTTATTATGACCTTATTTACTTATATATATATCAACAATCATACTCATGCATTGACTCTCATATAGCCTCCTACTGTTGTTCTAACAGCAATTAGGCTTTGAGAAGCCATGTATATTATAGATTAATTTGTAGCCCAGCCTCCATAGTCCATATAAATTGTAGCCCAGCCACCACACCAATTATGAAATTAACTAGTAACTGAATTTTGTTGCTGGTAGTGTATGGGATCTATGGGTCTAATTTTAGATCACAGAATTGCCTAATTATTGAAGTCTGCATGCATAAAGCGGAAAAAGGCTCTGTATATATCAATGACCGGTACCAATTAAGTGACCAAATATTGTCAGCCTAATCCACTTATTTGATTTATCCATGTTGCATTACTTTTGATTGCAAAACACCTCGATAATTTACATGATTTGCCAGCAAAATAGCAGCAATTGATGAACTTGAGTGCATAGACTGAATGTATCACACAGAATGCATGTTGGCGATTTAATGCGATTTTAAGCAGTTTTAGGCGATTTAAGAGAAATTTGACAATTTTAACCAGCGATTTAGTGCGATTTTTGGCGATTTTAGGCGATTTACTGCCCCAGAGTAGGCCTTACGCTAGTACGATACGCAATAGTGTAACAGAGCCTTAAACGTCACTTAACAAATATTTACACTCATGGATCAATACAAAACATTCAATATATTAATAGCTAATATACTTAGATAATACTATACACTTAGAAACCTTAGCAATAAATACTATAGAGATCAACTTTTTTTTAATTTAGTTTTAAATACTCAAATATAATCTCATAATGGTAGTGGTCAACTCGAAAGCTTCTGCTCCTTTGACCACTACCCACTCTTCATCTGTAAATACATATTATGAAATATAATGTAAATATATATATAGTATACTAGTAATACATAATCTTGTAAGAAAGAAATAAGTGCAAATAAAACTGATTCTGATTCTGGAAGATTGTATGTTATTAATTTGTTATTATACAAATTTATTACGCGTGTTCTAAATGAAGTTAGAATATTAGAAGTTTTTATGACTGGGGGAAGACTGTTCCAAAGTTTTGCTGTCTGATGAAATAAGATTTTCTGAAATAATCTTGATTATGCTTTATTGTATAAGGTGAAAGTCATTTTCATCGTAGTTACGCGACTTGTATCCAGGGTTAAATCTACATATATATTTAGTTTAATCCATTCTTATGAGATCGTATTTAGCTTTAAATAGAAGTATTAGATCAGAAATTTCTCTTCGGAATCCCAATGGCAGCAAGCTTGTTTTCTGGAGGCGTTCTTTGTAACACATACCTTTAGGATAATTTAAAATGGATCTTGCAGCGCGACGTTGCACATTTTCAATTAAAAGTTTATGTTTGATGGTGTATGGAGACCAAACATTACTCGCATATTCCAGCTTTGGTCTTACTAGCGCGCAGTATAGGGTCCTTCTCGTCTTGACGTTTTCCACTTCTTTGCAAATACGTTTAATCAAACCGAGAGTTTTGTTTGCCTTAGAAACAATGCTGTTAATGTGTTGGGACCACGATAAATCTTTCGACACTACAACTCCAAGATCCTTAAAGTTCGTCACATGCTCAATAATGTGTCCATTGATGCTGTAGTTGGTTTAAGTTGTTGTCTTTATCAGACGAGGGTATATTTAAAACTTTTCTTTTTATCATATGCATTTCTCTTAAACAACTTTAATGGTTTCATACAAATATTCATTTGTTTGTTCTCAAATGTAGGACGTCGGCGATAGAATTGAGAAAGAAGTTCCTGAGATGTCAATACATTAAGTAGTAGAAGTGATATACAAAATTTTTAAATTCATTCAATTTCCTTCGATCCGTGCATCTGCAATTTTTCGTCCTCCAATTTCTCTTAATTAACGACCAAGAGTTCAAGTGGCAACTTTTTGAGCTTTGGTCAGGAATTTGAAAATTTACATGCAAATATATTATTTATTACTGAAATATTGTGTATGGCAATGCTTCTTCATCAAACTAATAGTGATGAGCTAGTTTTCATGACCGCGGATATACCCCATTGCAAAAGCGGCATAGCCAAGTGCCCATGCGCTTTATAGGGACCTTGCGAATTTTGCCCAGAAGATATAGATACACTACCCCAAAACGGTCTGCCGTCATAATCGCGATTGTGGGTGCATAAAATTCCATGCTTAAATAAGCTTTCCTTTTAAACTGACAGATCCCAAAATGTTTGCGGCGCGGCGGCAGGCCACTGAATATGCTTGCTTTGCTCAAAACGCTGAATATATTATGGATGCGAGACTTGAGCGATTACAAATTTATACAGGTGTCGCCAGAAACTCGGCTTCCATGGCGATATTGTTTGGCCCACTTTGAAAATTCAGATTGTAAAATTTCCCTTGGTATAGCATCTCCATGCAAGGACCCTCTTATAATTTTTTGTACCATACCGCTGCATGTAGACTCAAAATAAAGGGTTTACCCTTACTCTGAGTTTACCCTGCTTGGAATAAAAAACAGTAGCATATAGCTACGTAACTGATTACAAAACATATCACGAATAGTAATCCCATCTTCAGGGCCGTAATTTGGGTATTACGGCAGGGGGATGTCAGCTTGTTTTTCCCGACCGAAAGTGCGTGGTGGAAGTCATTCCCAACGGCCATTTGAGGCGCTAATTAATATTTCTTTTCCCAAAATTGTTAGCAAGGGTGTGGGAGAAATTTTTTTGGTCATACCATTTTACACTACCTTACCCAAATTATTAGAATCTCGTAAATTTATGAAAATTATTTCTGCAATTTTTACTTTTCAAAAAATTATGTATTTTTTTTCTAAATTATCTTTGTTGCACGACGAGCGTGTCGTTATAATTCGTAAAATTACCCGATAGAACTGCAATAAACTAGAAAATACATGCATGCAGAAACCCTCGCCTTGCTGACAAAACCGTTGTATTTTCCGAACATGAAGTATCTAAAGTAGTTGTCATGGTAACACGATAATATTTTGAGAATATTCTTACAAATGAAAATCGTCTAAAAACATCACTTTTAATTACAAAATTATAAATTTCCCAACATATATATGTTAGGTATGTAATTATACGTAATACAAGCTTCAATTTAAGGTAAAATTCAACCACAAACAATTCACAAAACGTTTTAAAGTGTT
>CACRXK020012971.1:0-14509 GCA_902702795.2 Paramuricea clavata
CATGTGCAGACAACATGAAACTTCACACTGCAGAAAATTTCACAATCCGTTATCAAACTTATGTCACAGAAGTGGTAAAGGACATATGTGACAACAGAATGGTATCTTTTGTAAATTTTTTGGCCAGGGGTGGGTATTTATTTTTTATTTTTATTTACTTTATTGTAAGCCCAGGGGGAGGGCAGTTTGACTTACACATTTCCCGGGGGAGGGAGGGGGAATTAATGCATTAGAATCATGTTTTTGCAAAGTCCTGGGGGTGTACCCCCAGGGCCAGGCCATTGATATGTGCATTATATACAAGTAGTAATCGAGTTGAAATATTATACAATAGTAATAAATTATAGTATATTTCAATAAATGAATGTATGGTACAGTACAAGTGTTTCATTAAAATTTTGAAAAATGCCTCACCTGTAGTGCTTTTCAGCTTTTGTTGTTTATTTATTAACATATGGAAACAGAATCACCATAGTCCTCGAAATTTCAAAAGTTTGTTTCCCATCATGACAATTATTTCAATTTCTCGTTAATTTAGTAATTTATTACTCATTTTCTACGGCTCCACACAAAATACTGTAGGTCTGCACCTACCGATACTCCAAAAGCATACATGCGACATGGGCAAAAATACCACCATTCGTTCAGCTCATTTATATTATCTGTTTGGATCATCATTTATACATTTCACAGCAGAAATTGTGGAGATAGTCGCTCGAATGAATTAATGATCCAGCTTGAACTTGATAGTAGTTGGTAAAGTTCAGAAGAAACCTTTTACACTACAATGTACTCCTTTTTTAAAAATTATAAAGATCAGTGGCTCTCTGGTCAGGGGGGAGTGGGAAATGTCGCCCGCACGCATTTGAGCTGTGGTCAGTTGACTCAGTTAACGTACCATGAGAATAGTGGACGTGGAGCTCGAAATCCGCCATGTTTTTGCGGACACTTTTCATTTGCGAGCACGATCTCCAGATATATATAGTAGAGCTCAGTGCTTCGCGCCTTCATAGCCAATTAAAGCCTCTGTGGAGGAGAGAGCCTGCGATATATTAATGGTATTAACCGCTGTGAATATGATATACATTTTTGTTTCGTTCCCCGCAGGAACGAAACGGTACTGTATTTGGTTTCGAGCAATTATCACAGGAAAGTGACGTCAGAGATCAAAGTTATCCAATCCTTTGCCAGTATTCTTGCTCAAACGTCAATTACATTTAGAATCGTCCAATGAGATGACCGCTCCTAGCATAAGCAGTTTTTTGGAGGCGTGGCGTATAATCGGAAATCTTAGTTAATTATATATCAACCTATGAGAACATGCTAACTTAACCTGAAGTTCAGGCCCTAATTTTAAATAGGGCCTGACACAAAACCTGTCTAGACTCACATGTTATTTTTAGACACAGCATGCAATATGATTGACAAGTGTTATAGATTTCTTTACACAAAAAAATTTATATTCTCATGAACATGTCGGCAGAGTGTGCATTTTGTTTTTTAATTAAACTTAAAAATTCAAGGTACTTTTATATAATTAAGAGTCAGTTTCTCTATTTAACCGAACAGCAAACGAAGATTCAATTAGTCAGTTCTGTGTACAGCTTGACTGCCAAGCTTTCTCAAGGTCTCAACTTGCTGGACGCGGATATATACCAGGGATATACTTTAACAGGCTAACAACAGCAACAATAAAATTCTCAATCGTACCACGAAGAAGGCGATGTAGCTCAGAAAACAACGCCGGTAGGACCTGATATTAAAAATAAGACTTTTGCCGGCGAAGCCAGTTGGCAGAACATCTTGGCTGTCAACAACAAACTTTCGAATAGATGACTAATTTAGTTTGGCTGTTCTTTCAGCGTCGTGTGTCCAAAATTCGTCAAAGATTTTGATAAAGACCTTCAAAATACTATTTGTTTGATTTATTTTCTGCCATAAAGCATATTAAAAGAAAAGAAATTCGAAGAAATCGATAATGGATTTGTTACGTGCGTTTGACCTTTATATTATTATTGTCCCCTTGAGCCCTTGACCGAGCTATTTTTAAAACTGTTGTTTATGTGAACTTGCAACCAATCAAAATCTTAGGGCCTGAACTTCAGGTCAAAATCTACAGGCACGATGATTTATATTTGAAGTATTCAAGCGCCAACAGCGGTATATATATATATTTATTATATAGTTTTCTTTGTTTTTCTTCATTTTAAATACTACTACTGTATTTCTGGACCGCTCGGCCCCTCCAGGTATAATGAAAATTTATAGAACCCGCCCGCCTCACAAAATGAACCAATTTCATTGCTCGACATATACAAGTGATCTATGGTCACAACCGCTAATTATAGACGTCTGGTATTTCTATAATTATATTGGAACGAAACATTATTTCTTTTTTAAAGAAATATTTTCTTGTTAATACTACATTTGCACTCAAAAGTTCAGGAAGTGAGTTTCTAGAAAGGATGAAAACTCCATTTTATATATGGTATGTAAAAGGTAATCGTTGTTTACTGTTTACTGTTGATTTTGTATTCAGGTATGGGGAATTTAAGCGATGAGAGTAGAGTAAATGTAGTCTGACTAGTTTCTTTGACGAATTGACGTCATCATGCAACTATTTAATATTGTGCTACATTCATTATTCAATTTATTCGCAGCAATTAGCCTTCTATAAGCCATACAAATGATTATAGCGTATAGCCCACCTTGCCTTTAACATTGATCCTATATATGAATTAACATAACTAACTTCATCATGTTGGTAGTCGAGTATGGGACCTATGGGTCTTCTAGATCCTAGAGTAGCACAATTAATATAAAGTCTCCGTAAGGCGGTAATATTAAAGACTGTTCTTATTTATGCATGACCTTTGATTATTAAGTGGCCAAAAATTGTGCCTACAGTAGTCAACTTATTCCACTATCCAGGTTGCATCACTTTTGATTGCAAAACACCCGGGTTTATTATACATGGATTTGCTAGCAAAATAGCAGCAATTGATGAACTTGGTGTTATACTAAGATTTACTAAATGTGCAAAGAAACAACGAAAAGTATATATCAATCAGAGTCATTATCTTGATCAATTTCCGATGGGATCTCCAAAGAAAGTAGCAACATGTGCAGACAACATGAAACTTCACACTGCAGAAAATTTCACAATCCGTTATCAAACTTATGTCACAGAAGTGGTAAAGGACATATGTGACAACAGAATGGTATCTTTTGTAAATTTTTTGGCCAGGGGTGGGTATTTATTTTTTAATTGATATTTGAGGTTGGGTAATCAATTTTGTTTACTTTTTAATGGTTGGGTCAGCAAAATTTTTGCTACGAAAAACATTTCTCTTCGGTGCCACCCCCCGCCATAAATAATGACCGGTCCCTAATTAGTATAAAAAGAGTAGGATGATCCAACTTTTTCACGGCGATTTTTTTCGCTGACCAATCACATTGCCGAAATTTGGTTTTCGCTTCGCGCGAACAAATTCGCCCAAAAACGGGCTTAAATAATAAATCGATACCTTCTCTTGTTTCGTGATGTAAATCACGTTTTCCAAGCACACGAAATCACTTAAGCCCTTAAATCTTCAGTTACAACGTCACAACTTACAAGTAAAATTCCTATAAAATTCCATCAGTAAAATTCATGACTCATATGGTTACCACTTACCATCAGGAATGATTATAAATTAAAAAAATATGAAATATATTTCCTGACGATGACTGAATTTTAATCGAAAGCTACAATATTAAAATGTTTATTTTAGAAATTATCGTTGTTTTATATTTTATTAAAATACTCAGTGGTTCCCGTAATTTTTACCGGTTACGTATGACGTCATTGACGTACGTCAACGAAAGTTTTCACGATTTCATGTTTGTCAATAGAGCCCCCCCCCCCGGTAAATTTAGTTCTACAGCACTATTCGTCGACTATTCGTACTATTTGTCGCCTATTGAGGACACGAATTCCTAGATAAAAGTGAGCGCGCGCTGTGTGATGGGAATATTGAAATGAAGTTGGGGGAGGCTCTGCCAGATAATGCGACGAAGTATGGTTTTTGAACCAAACTAGTTGTTTGACCTTTTTTAATCTTGAAATCGACGGAAATGTGAAAGAAATTGAAATGAATCTTCATAATCTGAGTATCGAAGTTCAATGGAGTCATTTTTATAAAGAAATGTTGCAATTAAGAGGATATTTATAATTAGATAGCTCGTATCCATTGATATTCGTTTGCAATTTCTCTATTTTTCGATGTAAATGGACAGAAGAAGATGTTGATATTTAATTCTCCCCAGGATACTGAAAATGAAAGTCAAAAACATGTTTTAACACCCTCGATGGTTGATCAAACTTCGCTACAAACTATTATATACGACGCCATATTGATTGCATTAACTCGCAGAGGCTTCCTTTTATTTAGCTCTTCCCATCACTCCTTGCGCGCTCACTTTTCCCTCACTAGAAACTTCAAGTAAAGCCTCTGCGGAGAGGCCTCGGGAAAATATTTTTTCAGTACGGACTTCGCAGCCGGTAAATAACATATATATATTTAATATTATAATTTTTAATATTTAATCTTCCCATCATATACGTCGGAAATCAATATTGGCGGTCGAATGGAGTTTTTTAAAGCAGTTTAGTTTAAAGAAGTAAACGGTCACAGATTGCTTCAAAACAAAACAAACATGGCGCCGCGCTACATAAAGTAAAAGTTGACTTCGCGTGGAAAATATGGCTTTTATCTTTATTTTTATTTTTAAATGGAAGAGCATTTACCTTATTAAACAAGACTAACAAAAATACATAGTTGGGTGGAATTTTCAAGCTGTTAGCGTTGTATAATGTGATATAATAAAGCCAGGAAAACTTTGCCAGTGAAATGTTCGCTATAAACGCGTAAGTTAAAACTACAATTGTCTCGAACATTTTTATGTAAATTATTAATAAGTAATAGCATGGTTTCTCGTGAAATTTGGATAAATATGCACTCGTCAAATAGCACTCGTCCTTCGGACTCGACTTTGAGGTCTTTGAAAAACTCACTCGTTGCTGTTATATTCAAATTGCACTCGAAACCATGCTATTTAATACCTATACTTGCACTTCAGGTAATATATGAACAACGAGAGCGAGTGTTTCACCGGGATATCCAAACACGAGAAAACAATGTATTATGTTACGAGCGCGAGTGTTTTCATACATTGTTTTCGAGTGTTTGGATATCCCGGTGAGACACGAGCTCGAGTGGTTTATATGGCTTCTCAAATGAATCGAGACGTAACAGAATGTTTTCGTTTGCTGATTCGAATAGAATTCTTAACCAAGCATAACGTAATCCAGGGCATTTTTTAAGAATTCGTCAGTGGGGGGGCCATCTACAAAAAGGGACCATACTATACCGAGTGTGGAGCAATGATAGATGGTTTGTTGGTAACAAAAAGTTTGGTGTGGTATCGCATTTAATAGTAGGGGGGGAGAGCAGGCCGTAGGAAGCTCTTTTCGTTTGGGGGTGAGGGGGTGAAAGCGAGGGCCGAAGGCCCGAGGAAATTTTTAAATTTAGAGTCTCTGAAATGCCATTTCCTGGACTTTGGGGAAGATTTGACAGATTTCTGATTGTCAGAAAACAGCGTTTTTAGTATGTGGAAATTTAGAATTCAGTAGTACTAAATGGACGAAGGTGTATTTAATTAACGATATATTGGATAAGTTGCAGGAAAGTATGGGTAATATCTTCATTCTTTGCAGTTTGTCATGGATTAAATAATAAAGGTCTGCATGATTTTGAAAAATGAATGATTATTAGCAATAATTTGCTACGGCCCTGGAGAGGGTCTGGGGTTTTCTCCCCAGAAAATTTTTGTATTTTTCTACCCCTATGACTGCAATTCCCTGCATTTTCTGAAACAGATTTTTGGATATACAGCATTACATTATGCTGTAGATAGACTGAACCTCCAGTTAAGTACTTGCATAGTATGTTTATGTAGATACCACAACTTGGCCGTCACTTAGGGAGCCAGCTTGATAAACTTAGAGTTCCCGACTCCCACGAAGCGCCACCATGGTTGGCACAGAGCGGAAAAATTTTGAAAATTTTGCGTTTCTAAATCATCGGAAATGGCATTTTCAAAGTCTTCTATACGTCTTTTGTTCGCCCCTTTCATTAGTTCGTTCATTATGATTTGTGAGTCTATGATATCCGCGAGTCAGGATGGATTATTACGAGAAATGTTATCAAAATATCGATTACAGATATTTGATTATATGTATATATGATTTCAAATACTTCTAGTTTCGAAATCAAATTGTTTTTTTTTTGGTGGGGGCCAAAATTATCCCCCCCCCCCTTATAAAACACTTGGTTGAGGGCCTGTTGCCCCCTGCGGTCACTAACTTGTCCAACAACTCAAATCTATAGGGTCTGGGAAATGCAATCCACTGCCTGGGAAATGTTTAAAATCTAATAAGGTATTTATTAAACATAAAAGACAGGACATAAGATTCACAAAGCAAATTTCAGTTACTAGAATATCAAACCTCCCTTCTAAATTCCATGTTTTGCTTATATTTTAGAGAAAAGGGACTTTGACTGGGGGGGCCAAAATGGTTGAGTGGGGGGGCCACCATGGGGGCTGGGGGGGCTTTAGCCCCCCCAGTTATATAGTTAAAAAATGCCCTGACGTAATCAGGAATTCGATGCAAGTAATTTTGCATGCGTAATTAAGATATTTGATGAAAACACTAGTGACTTTCATCAAGTATCCTTTCATCTTTGCCCGGCAAAAAAAATATCATGCACGAAAAAATTGCCCAACCACCCCCCCCAAAAAAAAAATCTAATGGTCCATCCCTGATACTTCTCTGTGAAAATTCAGCCTCGTACCCAGGCGCAAATAACTAAAAATAGGCACACTACAGTGTTTTTATATAGATCAGTGGCTAAGCTGAGCGAGCGCGCAGGGGTGCTTGGGGACGCGTCCTCCCCATGCACCCCCGCTCAACTTAGCCACTAATCTATATAAAAACACTGTAGTGTGCCTATTTTTAGTTATTTGCGCCTGGGTACGAGGCTGGTGAAAATTGTTACGGGTGCTAAGTGTCCCAATTCAAGAGTATGCGCTTCAGAAACTGTAAGTTTTCTTGCACTTCCGGTTCCTTATACCCCAGGGTCTACGAAGGTCGCGCGCTACCGAGAGGCCCTGGGAACGAGAATGCGACAAGTACGGTAAACTTCGTGTATAGTGATTTACACATAATTTGCATTTTAGTGGTAGTAAAACTTTTTTGTTACAATATTAAGGTGGCTAATCCTGTATTTCAAGAGCAACTAGTCTTGGGTTTCTCCATCACGATAAATGAGAGATTGAACGATAAAATCTTGGACAGATAAATCTTGAACAGATAAAATCTTGAAAGATTGAACGTTCAATCTCCATAAATGAGAGAGATTGAACGATAAAATTGTAAAATCTTTCATGTCTTCCATATTTGCTATTTTCATGTTAGTCTATATTTATATTCCCCATACAGTCTATATCTTTTATATCATGTTTCATGTATGCATGTTTCAGCCTGATATACATATATTCTATTTTAATTTTATAGGCGTTTCCAATCACAGTATGGAGGAAATGTGCGATCTGTTGTCTAATAATAGCAAAACTCGAGCAATTATTTCCACAAACGTATTTTGTCTGCTTACAGTGATAGCGCAAACCACGAAATGTTATTGTCTGCATAAATCTAAGAAAATAAAACAGCTCAATTCTAGCTTAGAAAAAGTTACATGTACATGGAATCAACTCATATTTACAATTGTACTCAAAACCTGTAAACTAAATCCTCTATTAAACTATAATATGTGAAATATTCTAAAAAGCTAAACGTTACCACGATAAATCTTAAGAAAATGTGCATTCGAATTGATTTTCGGTTAATTCCATCTGTTTTCTGAAATAAGTTCTCCTTGGCGTTTTTGAAATCCATTTTCGGTGTATGGATTTGTGTTCAACTTAACGCTACTTTGTATTTCACATTACTATCCTTCGCTCAGTCTTCAAGACTTCCAGTTACCGACTTCAATAAATTTTCTGGTAATTTGTCATTTGTTCAAATTAGAGTCCGGCTGGTACAAATTCCTTGAACCAGTGGAATATATGAATTATATTTTATATTCTTGTGCGATCAATGTCTCTGCGTTGCTTCCTTGGCAGCCATAATTAAAGGAACAAGACTAGCCAGAGGTTTTGCATTCTTTAAGAATGGATGCTGAAATAACAAAACATGACGACTTTAACATATTATCAAGCGTGTGCCACAAGGTAGACCCAATCAGTTAACGTATGTTTATGACGTTCGATTGCCATCACTCGCTTGTTGTAGGCTGTCTTTCGTAGTTCATTGATTGCAGGGCAACGAACATAATCCCTGTTCTGTTTTATCGGATGGGGCCTTGTTAGAATCTCTTGGTATTTATTGCTCACGACCTATTTTGTCATGCTCGCTGCCACCAACTTACGTTTGGTAATCATTCTGTGCTTACATTATCGTAACAGTGGATATTGTTCAAAAATATGAATTATAGGTAATAAATAAATAAGGGTAAGCCACACTGTAGTTTCCATGCATGTGACCTTGACTGTCTGATTAAGTCATGCTATATGTAAAATAGAAAATATAGTTGTACTGACAGTTTTTTACTACAGAAGGGAACCGGCACACCAAAGGAAAACCTGCGGAGTTTTTGGTAGATTCAAAGTGGAAGCACTCGCATGAGACCACCTTACCAAAGCGAAGATAGAATCACAAAAATTCACAAATCTCCCTTTCTAGCTAACTACACGATTACGTACATACCTGCAAAAGTTGTCTTGCACTGTAGCGTTTTTCAACAGACATTTCTAGGGAGTAACTTAGAAATTCTTTGAAAACGGGTGACAATTTTTCAGGATGAGCCAGTTCAGGCGTTCCATTTGTCGCAATTAAATATAACGCCTATAAAATGAGAAGAAGTATTTCTTGTGTTACGTTGTGTTCTAATTTTTAAAAATATACACACGCATTTCCACACGCCTCCACGTTCTGCAGCAACCCTCAAGGAGTTCGCCCCCACCAGTGATTATCGAAGCTATCAAAACCTCCTGTAAATAACTTTTGATGGCAGCTGTAATGGTAAAACAATGCACCCGAACTAGAATGGAGGGGGAGGGGTGCAATTACAGATTCTGGGTTGCACCGCAATTATCCGCCTCTGACGGAGAGTTAAATTATTCATTACGTTAATATAACAGAAGGTTTGAGAACTCGATTGTCTAGTATCATGGATATACTGTAGACCGTATATTGGTCTTGCCTTCCATGTGGGTATTTCATTCTGGCATCTATAGATAATTTGGCTATCCCTTGCTACACCCGTTATTTGGGCGCACGAGCAGACGAAGTAACACGAAAATCTATCGAGTTTTCAAGCTTTCCATATATGTGAAACGTTGTCTGTTTTATAGCACAGTAATCCTGACTAGCACCCCTCCCCCCTCCCATACTTACTTAGATTTCATGGGGCGGTATATAGAGCTACAAATTTGCACGAATTACACAGCTATGCATGGATACATTTCTTTATTGTAGAACTTGTTACTGTATAAGTTCTTTGTATGTTTGCATGGCGAAAAATATAATAGTTTTGTTTGTGAAACACCACGTAAATTGATTACTGCATATTTGTTACTGTATATTCAAGTTTTGAATTAACGATTCAACAGGGGCGACTTCTTATCAAGACATCGTGACGCTAATTTACACTAACTTCGAAAACTTACCCTGAGGGGATTTTCATTAAGGTATGGAGGTTCTCCTTCTACCATTTCGATTGCCATAATTCCTAAACTCCATATATCAACCTACACCACAGTAAACATTGATAGTAAATTCTATCAGTAATTCAATCGTGCTCGCAAATTGCATGTCCTACATCCCATTTACCATTAGCAGAGCTGTATTCTTCTAAGCCATTTGGCCATTGTGATATTATAGCCTGGTGTCAATCACCAACTTCTTATTTACCGAACGCGAGGTCTTTTTTGTACAGACCGAGCCCGTAGGGCGAGGTTTGTACAAAAAGACCGAGGTCCGATATTTCTCTGTAAAGACCAAGCAAGGGAGGTTAATAAAAAGTTTATTATATGGCATTTATACTTGAAACAAACAAGATATACATGATTTGAAATGCATATTAGTAGCGTGGTACACCATTTGGTCGAAGAAAACAAAAATTACCAATGCATTCCTTCCTTTCCACTTAAAACCATTCGCAGACATCTTATTAATAACAAATTAAATTATAATTTTCAATTAGTTTTGCTGTTTTGTTTTAAAATGCATGCGTTTGTTTTTTCGTAATGGACCGCCGGTCCATTACGGGAAAATAATGGACCGCTGAAAGTGCTTCTCAGCCAATCACAGTCCGCCATTTCACCGGAAGTGATGCTTGCCACATAATAAATAGTAATTATTTAAAGCCCGTTCAAACCAGACCAACATATTGGTCCAAAATCATCCAACAATGTTGGATGTAACACGTTGGCCTCGTTTGAACATTGTTTTTTACGCGTGATCATTGGCATGCCTGTAGAAAAGGAACATTTTCGTCTTGGCAAATAGAAATTTCAGTTTGGATCTTCAGTGCTGTAGCTGGAAAAGCCTGGAATCTCTAGGCCAGGGGATTTCGGGAATCTGGCTGGCCCTAGGAAAATCTAAAGTTTCTTAGAACGGACTCAACAGAGGAACATTTTACTATTTTAGTGACTTTACATCACATAATTTGTGACTTGTGAGGATGAAAATTCAGAAAATATCATATAATACACACTGGGGAGAATATTTGTGGAGAAGAATTAAATCTTAGCATTGAAGCATTCATATATTTCATAATTTATATTTGATAATTCAATTTCAACCAATTAAGTTTAACTGATAACTGTGAACTGTTACAGTTCGGATCTTCAACAATAATCACTATTGACTATTCAACAGTAATGTGTTGACTTTTTTCACTTATACTTTTTTCACGTATAATTTTTAAAATCATTGTAATAATCATTCTTATTATTAGCATGACAAAATTACTGGATGCTGATTGGTTGACAGGAGTACAATTATTTCATTAATTGTACTGCAGTACAATTAATGATTTCCCCACAACAAACAAAATGGCGGAAAGGTATTTTAAACACAAGCGTGAAATGAAATTGCCCTTCGGGAACTGGATGAAAATACGAACAAAAGCACCAAATTTTGCTTTAACAAAAGAACTAAATGAAAATACGGACAAAAGCACCAAATTTTGGTTGAAAATCTGGCAGGACTGGGCTTTGGCGAGAGAATATATGATGTTAACATCGGAGAAGTATCCAATTTTGTCATGCTAATAATAAACTCGCCCCGGCGGCTCGTCCAATTTTGGCAAAATTTCCAAACATCACTCGTACTATTAATCCCTAATTATATCGCCATCGCATGATTACCTATACTTAATTTCTTATATAAATTTTTGCATGCAACTTGCAAGATGATTTTTGTATCTGCGAAGCAGATATATTGCTATCGCAAACGTGACCGTCAGTGTTACCGTATGTCAACACATAGCCATTCAGCGACGAGCTTATATAATTTAAGCCAATTTAAGCCAATCAGCGATTCGTTTACATCAATTGTTTACATCGTGCTCGCATCTAACCTGCGAACGGGCATACTTTAGCCTCGTCAGGCCTCGTGTATAAATCGTGTTTATATTCTTTCAAAAATATCTTGATATTTGTATCAATTTATCTTGAATTGGCTGTCTTTTTTTCTCGCCATTCTATTTGCGATATTATTCCGAAGTTATTTATCAACATGGAATCTTATCCTCATCTGGTAAGTAGTCAAATACCACATATTATATATTTAAATACCAAATTTGTGCAAATATATGTCCCACATATTTTATAATACATGAGTTCGCCAGTTCGGCAAATATTTACTATACTATCTATAGTTAATATTGCCGTATCTTCGGCGTAGAGTTTACATGGAATGCACTCTGGAATTTTTTATTAATATATTACACTGTATAAAATATTGGATATTTTCGAGGATATTTTAAGCCATTTGTCAACATAGTTCACAAAAAGATTTATACAGTATTAAAAACAATCCTTCTGTGACTTCTGTAATATTTTAAACAGTGAAAACATTCTCAGGAGATATTGAATTAAATCCTGGTCCTGTATTTCTGTATATTGACTCCGTTCAAAACAACAGTCCAACTATAAAGCTGTCATCAAATGTAGTGTTAGAGCAAAGGTTGAAGATGTTATCAGTTAAAATACTTATACATTTTGGTTTTACACATTAGAGTTAATTAAACAAAATTTTTACCAACATTTTCAAATAAAAGAATCCTCACCCTCCCGAGCCTCATTACATTGTCATTTTGCTTTCTAACATAAATATTTTTCTTTAGAGATTAATACAAGAATGAAGAATAAATGTACTGGATATTGGCTGGATAATTTTGTCAGAACAACCAACTTGCAAGACAATCTTACCTAAATTCATTAGTATGGAAAATAACTTAACAGCTACAATGAATAATCATATACAGTATTATATGGTGGATTTGATCAATGGCACACAATGTACAAAACTAAACTTGTGATACCTTCTACTCAAACCGATAATCTCCCACAACACAATTGTTTTTGTGTGAATGTGCTGTACGTGTTAAACCGAACAGTGTGGTATATCATAAACTGTGCACAGAACTGGAATTTAATTATATACTTCACTCATGACCTTCAAAACATTCTCAATTATTCAGTGGTCTTCGACATGTTCACCAAATATTTTGTGTATGTTACTCAACAGTTAACATTGGCAAGTGTAAACAACAAGTGACATAACTTTTGCTTCATATGATTACAATAAAGTTTTGAAAATTTGATGAGTATGGATTGAATTGACAGGTGACAGTTTACTAAATAGCTGGCTGTATAGACACTTTGAATATTGTTTGCATGAAATGCTTATTTCCTGACTGCATAATTATCTGTTACAATCATAATCACATTATAAAGTTAGTTAAATTTTCTCGGTGCAGGGGTGGGGGGAGGGCACTTGCCCTGCTGCACTCCCCGCTGTGTACAGCCCCTGTTTTAAATCTTATCTGCTATTATAATAAGTGATGAAATATTTCAATTGTCCCATGTCATCTTCATTATCTTTCAAGAAAATACAAAATGTGAATCAAGTTTTTTCGCAGATACATGTACGCATCGCGTACCTATTTTTCAGTTTGGTCACGAAAAGTTCGTCTTGGCCGTAGATATCTTAATATATACACTAGATAGTGCATCTAATTATTCTACAATTCAAAAATTGAAGCCGTGATTGCAGACTCGTGCAGGATATTTCCATGAAATGAGAAGATTCGTATGTTTTCTATTTCTTAAACAGGGAACTTAAATATTAAGGTAAACCTATTCCAGATACATTTTTAAATTATTCAAATGATGAAAGTTATTGTTGTTTTTTAAGCGTTTATTAGCGAGTGGGAAACATCAACATGGCCGCCATCTGTGAATAAATGGGGATAACCGTTGGAATATTCTTGGCTTCAATTTTACTAAACGAGATGCGCTATCTAGTCTATATAAGATATATATGGTCTTGGCCCAGCACATCTGGGAGGCATAATTGGCATTTGATGATCGCGCTCTCCACCATTGCCAACATTGTCGGTCCAACAATGCATGTTGGATTCGTTTCAACGGGGGCTTACTGTCTTAAAACATTCAATCATATTGGTTGATGAGTCACTAAAAGACTATAATAGATATATAAACTTAGACAGATTGCAGGCACAATGAGATTTGTTTCGTCTATCCGAAGCTTAACGAGTCAGTAATTGTGGTTCCGAAAAATAAAACACTTTTGCAGTCCTACCAGTTCATAGCTTCCTTTACCGTAAATTATTTTACGCTTAGGATAACTTAAGTTCTACAGTACTAAACAGCAGCAAGTATACAATATGCGTGGAAACGGTACATGGTAATAGGTCACTAAAAAGGAACCTACCTTCGGACCATATGCTTTTCTAGTCACGACTTCAGGTGCCATCCAGTAAGGTGTACCAACCATTGTTGATCGTTTACTCTGTTCCGGTGTTATCGTGGCGCAAAAACCAAAATCGGCTAAATGAATCAAAAGTACGAAAACGCATCAACACTATATAACAGTAGTATTTAATGACGCATCATTCGTTTGACGGATCACCTGTATCGCCATAAACACAGGATATGGATGTAAATTTGACCATTCACCGTCTGACTACTTTAATTTCTATTTCTATTTCTATTTCTATTTCTATATATATATATATATATATATATATATATATATATATATATATATATATATATATATATATATATATATATATATATATATATATATTAT